>NDGM011023686.1:0-11037 GCA_002564305.1 Octomys mimax
CACACACACACACACACACACACACAAATAAATAAATAAAATTTAAAAGAAAAAAAAATAATGAAATAAAACTGTTGGCCAGGTATTATCTGAAATTCATAAGGAAAAAAATGTCATGAGTGACAGTAGCAATTTCTTTAAGACATCTCTTTTTCTAAACCTCCTCTCTTCATTCTAATTTCCCCTGGCTCTGTGCCCGTTCCTCTCTGCTCTCTGCCTAGCACATCCCTCACTACAAATTTTCTCCTTGCTTTGTTTCTAATGAACCAGATTCTTCAGCTCTGATCCCGCTGGTCAACCTCCAGCGTACCTGGTGCCAGGCTTTGGCAATGAGAGTAAGAGCAGCTCTACTAAGCACAAAGCAAGAGGCAAGGTGCTTCCATTTGTTGAGTAAAGTTTCAGGTCAGGCAAAGGAGCATGCATCTAACTTATGGTCATGTCTAGAAACCCCTCAGCTTCCCAAAAACTGACTCTTGAAAATATTCTGTAGGTGAGCTTCTTTCATCATACATTGACATTGTTATGGATAGAAAACTAAGTGATTGTGTTTCAGATAGAAAGCTGATGGCTTTCAGATAGAAAGCTGATGGCCCCACATAGAACACTACTTTCAGAAGAAAAGAACAAACTCAGATATCAGTCTTAGTCTCCTAAATGAAATTCTGATCCCAGATCTTTGTAAAATCTGGAAATTTTCTTTACCCTCTCTTTCCCAAGCAGGCTTAATGAGCATAGAGAGCTCACTGAGAGCCTAAAATTACAAACAGCAATTGCCCTGGAAGATAAATGGTCAGAACTGCACTACTACCTTTCTCAGCTTCTTTAATCTCCATTCATTAAAGAGGTCTCATCTCTGCCCCCATTTATTCCTAAAGTGAAGGCAACATTTTCATTCTCACCACTCAAGAACTCTCTAGTACAATCTCCACTTCCAGTCTTACTACTTGCATCTTTTTTTGGAAAATTGATGAGAAGTCAAGAGAGGAGAGAGACAACACTACAGTGGCATTTGAAAAAGAAGCGTATCTCTGAACTACGCACTGCCTACTCTTGCTAATATCCAAAATGATTGACATTAATGCTAAGGAGCTTGAAAATCAATACCAGATAATCTGTACCTACATATCGCTGCATCAAGAACTCAAGTCAAACCACCAAGGAACAACTAACTTACAGAAAACGGCCTACACTCTCACAGCGCTCCTTCTGTGTTCCATGGCTTTGCACGTATACGCCATGGCTCCCTTGTGCTCTGATAATGCTACCTAATCAGAGCTATTAAAAGAAATATCAATTTTATTATAAACCATCATCAGACACACTACATGCCTCCTGGCTCCATAAGGCATAGAGCCATAGATGGGAATTTTCAGAAAACTGCCAAGAACAGTTTTACTTTTAAAAGATCTTGTTTTTCTTCTATAGGTGGTCAACAGGTTCCATACAACTGAGGATGATTCTCTTTTGCTTTGACCACTAAGAAGCTCAGAGACAGCTACCTTTTACAGTAATATATCAGCATTTGGGTACCTGTATTGTGATCTAACATTTTGCTCTTGTGGCTTGTGTTTTTTGTTGGGATTTTGTTACATTTTATACTTGCTGTGTGTGTTTGCCTAAAGGAAAGAAAGAAGGAGAGAGGAGGGGAGGAAGGGAATAAAAGGGGGAAGGTGAAAGGGAATGTATTCATTTAGATGGGATTAGACTTTTTAAGGAATCAAAAATGAGCAGTATATCTTTTTCCTCTGTTTGATCACTGGAGAACAAACAGATCTGCTAACTTTTATGATCACCAAATTCTTTTTTTATTCATTTTATTGAGAAACAAATAGCAATGAGATAGTTACAAAACAGGTTAGTAGGACAGTTACAATAATTAATAAATTGAATATTATTGTCTTCATAGTGGTTATTTATAGTACAAGATGCAGACATGATATCCTGTGCAAACACTATTAGTACAAATCTTTCTATTCACTGAATTAAGAGAAGGAAGCTGCATGTCTATGCTAACTATTTTTATATGCAGATATATATAGATATAGATATAGGTATAAATATATATGGCCCTTTATTTATATCCCCCTTTTTGTTTAGCTTTATCAGAGATGGGTATTCTATTGCTATTTAAATATTGTAGGTGTGTAAATTCAGCAAAATAATCCAAATACTTCTTGCACAGAAATGAAATTTGTTTTTTCTTAAAAATATTTATTTACTACTTGGTAAGTAAAATATTCCTGATCTTGTATTGACTTGGTTAAGTTTTCATACCTAGCTAAATCTATGATTTCTTACACGTTTGGAACACAATTCTCGTTTTTAATATTTTAATTATAAATTGCCTCAAATATTTTTGTATTTTAGGGCAGGGCCTATAGCATATTCAAGGTCTCACTGCATCCCATGCCTATACCCTCACAGATATCAACTAGTAATAAAAGTAACATGAACTGTTAGCATTAATGGCTACTCACAGGCATCAGACATTAGTGACACTAATGTGAGTATTTAATATCAACAGTTACCTTGCTGGTATTTTTCTTTTTATTCAATTAAAAAAAATAAAAGTCTTTTAAAAAAGTATTTTAAAAAAAGTGTATTTGGGCATTCTGAAATTGTATTTAAAAACTAAATAAGGGCCAGGGAGATAGCTCAGTAGAGTAAGTGCTTGCCTGGCAAGCACAGCGTCCTGAGTTCAATTCTTGGTACCACAAAAGCAAAAAAACAAAAAACAAAAAAAAGGTGGCTTCTTTGAACCAAATACCAACATCAGGATTGACCTGCTTGAAGGCGAAAAGTGGAAGTGACCAGATCTGGAGAGGGACCCTGCCCACAGGAAACGGGGAGTCACTCAGAGCTTCTTCACTGACAGTCTCCTCAGTGTGTGTCTGAAGATCAGGTCCCTGAACTGCCTGGGCCAGGAACTCTTTCCAGACCTCGCCCTCCAGGTCTTTCGCAGGGCCCAGGAAGTGGCATGGCACGGGACTGCTTTGGCTTGTCGGACATATCTCCCTGGAGATGCCTGCCACCACTCGCAGCCCAGTCTGGACCCAAGTACCTCTGCTCTTCCCTGCTGGGCATTTGTCTTTTGGGAACAATCTTTCTCTGTGATGATTCCTCAACTTTACGTGAAAGCAGCAGAATCCTAGTTCATCGCAATAAAACAGAGATTTAGAAACATACTGGAGTAAATGAAACGTCAACGGGCTCCCAAGAGACATAAATAGAATAAATAGTGGGGCTTTCCCCTTTTTATTATTCCAGTGCCATAGTGATAACTGTTAAGAAAATCTCTACTGAATTCAAAAATTAGCCCTTTACATGTAGCATTTCTTTCACAGGAACATCCCCATAGTTGTTAGAGCTCTGTCCAGATTATGACTTAATCTAATAAATCAAATTGAAAGAAAGAAGAGCCACAGTCCCGGGGTCCCCTTGATTGTTACCATTTTGCAATGGCAGCTGCAGCTGCAGGATACAGAAATCAAACGAAGAGCTCAACCCACACCAGTGCTGTTCCCGTGGGTCGGCATTCGCTTGCTCCTTCACCTGGTGCGCTATCTCCCTCAGACAGGAGAATAAAGAAATGTTGCCTCAGACAGGAAGTGAAACATCACATATATAATCCATGTATTTGAAATCCACTGGGGGGTTTTTTGGGGGGCACAATTCCATTAAAACATGGCCTGCTCTCAGCTGAAGCTCTTGCATGTAATGCTAGTTCAGCATGTGGAGCAACAACTGGTGCTGATGTTGATGTTTGAGTCAATAACGGATGTTGACTATTGTTCAGGGATGAGGCAGGCCTTTCTGGCTGTTATCTGAGCAAGCAAGATCAGCCACCATTTTCAGTAAAGATGGTCAGGACCCCCAGAAGCAAGATAACAAATGACAGGAAACCACACCTCCCAAAGCAAGCCCTCTTTTCCCCCTAATTCTCTCCTCCTTCCCTACCAAATCCCATTTTTGGAGAGGAGTCATCCATTTGATATATTCCTCATACTTTGGTGTGAGGATAGCTCTAGGTTTTTGGTTTGTTGGGGGGTTTTTTTGTTTTGTTTTTTGTTTTTTAATCCCAGAGATAGACTGCATGGAACTATATTTGATTTTAGCAGCTTAATTGAAGCACAATTTACATATCATAAGCTCATTTATTTAATATACCCATTGAGTAATTGTGAGATCACCACATTGCAATTTTAGAATATTGTCATCATTCCCCAAATATCCCTATAGCCATTTCCAGTTATTCAGTATCTATTCCTACCTGGCAATCATTAATGTGCTTTTTGTATCTATTCATATGAAATTTAAACATTGAGTACAAATGAAATCATGCAAAGGAAGAAAATAACTACCAATTGTCCATTATGCTAAGCAAAGAAAATTTAAGATTAATGCAGAAATTCTTCTTCTTTTGTTTAAGAATTGTAATGGAGGGGCCAGGGAGATGGCTCAGTGGAATAAGCTCTTCCCTGGCAAGTGCAAGGGCCTGAGTTCAATCTCCGGTTCTGTCAAAAAAAAAGAATTGTAATAGAGCTTATTTTTTCACACTTAAATATATATTTTTATTTATTTTATTGAGAAACAAATAGCAATGAGACAGTTTCAAAACAGGTTAGTATGACAGTTACAGTAAGTAATACATTGCATATTGTTGTCTTCACAGAGTCATTTCACACTTACATATTTGATCTCTTTGAACTCTAGGCCGGGTAATATTCCAAATTCCCTTTGTTTCCCAAATGTGACCAACAGTTGTAGCTTCATTTATTGAATAGCCAGATCTTTCTTAGTGTTCTTAGATAACACTTTTGTTGACTAGTAAATTACCACATGTTTTTGCTCTTAGCTTCTAAGTTTATTCTTTTCTTTTTCTATTACTTTATATTGTGTTCACCTCTTCATGTTCCATCATGATGCCTCTAAAATTGCATCCATATTTTCTCTAGCTTATTATTCTTTTCAAAAATTATTGTATTTTGTTTGGCTTCTTTTTCAAAATGAACTTTATCTGTGGTGAGGAAACATTTGCAACTCCAAAATGAGGAAATCATTAAAACAATAACAATTTGTCTACATATTTTAGGTAAGATTTTCATTTTAAAATACAAACTAAAATAAACAGAAATTTATACATGGAGTCAATGACAAGCACCACACTGGGGGAAAATATTTATAACTCATATCATAGAAAATGGGCTAATCTCAGTAATGTTTTGGTTCTTAGAAATAAAATGAGAAACAATTCAAGATAAAATGGGCAATACTATACCAGCGTAAAATTCACAGAGAAAGATTTGCTTAATAACTGATTAATAGGGCTGGCGAGATAGCTCAACAGTCTAAAGCGCCTGCTTAGGCAAGCGCGCAGGGACCACAGTTAAATCCCCTCCACATGCCATGCCAGCCATGCCCCCAGGGTGGGCTGAGCCNAAAAAAAAAAAAAAAAAAATGACTGTGCAAAAACTAGACTGTGACTTCTCTTTCCTAATTCCCAATTGAGACTCTCCTGACTTTACATGAACAGTGTGTTTTTCTACAAAGTGATCTTTGTGTACAGGCTTCAGTAACTACTAAGAAGCCCCGGAATGTAAGAATTGTCTTTCTCCCTTCCCTTTATTCGATGTCATCTTTTTTTAATAACTGTATAAGTGTATAACAGTGTATAACTCACAGAGGACTGCTAATAACCCAATCAGACAGCCTCGCTCTCAATCTTATGCCTTTTTCACTGGATAGAGACCTTAAAATTGAGAGTTATAAACAAATTCAACATGCTTGTGGGGAAAATTTTACTGCCTCAAATTAAAGCTGGGTTTGGAAAGATGATGTTGCCTAAAGACAAAGGAGAAAGACACTTCCTACACTCCAGGGGCTCTCAGTAGTTATTACAGAACACACCCAAAGACCACTAAAGAAACACATGGATCCTATAAAGTACTAGTGAAGTCTCAAGTGGGGAATTGGGAAAAGGGAAGTTATAGTGTGGTTTTAGGACAGTTAGTAATCAAGCCCCGGGCAGGGATTGGCCCAATCTAGTAAATCAGATGGTTTGCTAGGTCAGGCAGTGGCCTTATCATAGGAACACATGGGTCTCTGTAGAGTTATTGGGAGATCGGGTTTTCTTTTAGTCATCTCCAAATATGCAGATTGGAGGGAGTTAGTAGTTAAACAGCTTGAGTTTTGATAGTTCTGTTGTCATGATTTGAAGCATATTCTCTGTTTTATGAGTTACAGTACAGGGCTACAGACAACAATTCCTGTTTTCATTTCTCATGGCTTATATAGCACTTCATGTCCTCCATAGCAAATCCATCAGGTAGGTCCTATCCCCTTCCTTTGATAAGTGAGAAAACTGATTGTTATGGTTTGTGTCTAGTCATCCCCCCAAAGGCTCATGCGCTCACGGGGCAGACTTCTAGAGTTTGTGATTAATTCATGATCCACTGGATTATGGATGGGTGTGAGTGCTGCTGGGATCATGGGTGTGAGTACAACACTCAGCCTGGGACAGAGAGCCTGAATATAGCCATTGTCACTGCCACTCCTGGTTGCTTTCTTACTCTTTGCCGCTGCCAAGAATGGTTGTCCTCTACCCTGTGCCACTCTGCCTTGGAGCCAGCTGAGTATGGACTGAAACTTCCATTAACTACGAGCTAAGTAAGTCTTTCCTTCCTTCATTTTGGGTATCAGGTATTTGTCCCAGCAACAAGAAAAGAGTAACGAAGACACTGATGCACTAATATTTTTAAGTACTTTTGTCTAAAGTCCCACAGTCATTAAGTGTCCAGAACTAGGTTTCAAATCCACGTTTGTCTGTCACCAAAGCCTTATCTTTGACTAGCTATTTCACATACTCTGAAAGCAGGAATTCTCCACTGGGTATACATAATATATACTCTGGAGCTACCTGCACACTGAATGCTAAAGTTTGAATATGTACACCCTTGGAAAGAGAAGACAGATAATCTATATTCATTCAAGTTTCAATAAATATATGAAATCAACAAAAAAAAGGTTAAAAATCTTTGCCCTAGAAAAATTGTAGCCTTGAATGCAGGACAACAAAGCCCCACCTAAGGGTGAAATGAAGAGGACATCTATTTAATTTAAAAGCAGTGTGAGCCCTTTCAGAGTCAGGAGTTGAGTTTCTCATTTGTACCTCCTCTGGAATTTAAATAATAAGCTAAAAGAAAGCAGACAATGACCTCGGATTATGAAGCAAAAGAATTCATTAGTTCTATCAAGCCAAGGAAATTGCCTAGGGAAAGTCACGCAATCATCTGAAAGTCATTGAGTGTCCCTGGCTGTCTAAACCAAGTTCATTTATCCCAGACAGATCCAAGAAGAAAGTGATTTTTCAAAAGGATAACTATATTCTCTGAGTCTCATGCAAATGTAAAATAAGAATTCCATTCCACTTTCTAGTTTCTTACAAACAAGGTTTCATCTCAAAAATTTGCCTTTTAAAAATGGAAAACAAAAATACTTATTATATTCATAGCGTAGTAGGTGAATTTGTTTTCCCAAGAACAACAACAAAAAAATATTGCTCTACTTTATTTGTTTATGAGACTGGTTGGTCAAGTGCAAATCACAAAGGAGTTTGAGAATTAACAACCAGAGATTATAGCTCATAAAAATATTTAAAAACACTTCCAAGAACTTCACCCTTGTGATTGTTCATTGCAAACATGACTTTCTAGAATAAAGGGAATATGATTTCTTGTGAAGAAAAATTAGAAGCTAACAGCAGCAGCAAAAGTCTTCATACAGCATTTAGCATCATATTTGGGAAAAGGACAAGAGACAAAAGAAGCCACTCAGCTCATGAGACACACTCAAAATAAGTTCCTTGAGTTTATGGAACTTACAAATTCCCTTGGTTTGCAAAGGTTCCACTGCAGGAAGGGAGCGTTTTGCTTCGGCTTATCACCAAGACATCTGATCTGCAGCTGTTCTGCCAATTTCAGAATAAACACTTATGTATAATAATGTCCTCTTTGTCAAACTTGGGAAGGGGGAATTTGAACTCTCTGTCCAGCTGGAGGTGGCGAGCAGCTGGATACAATGGGAGACTGGACAATCGGAGACTGGAGCTGCTTTGCTAGGCATGAAGCTCACCCCCATAAGGCACCAGCCTGGCTGTAGCTGTTTCCCTTGAACACGGTGGCTCCTCTCTTCTCACCTTCCCGTTACTCCCCAGTCATCCAACTGGGGCTTGGCCTCATCCTTGGAAGTCTTGCCTCTTGTGAAACAGACGTCTGAGAATTCATGAGAAGCAACTCCGTGTCCCACCAGGGCAGAGCTTCCTCCATAGTGAGAAATTGAAATTAACCATAACCAGACGACATGCATGCCTAGAGTCAAATTATTCATATTATTGAGGAAACACAATGGCAATCTTGTGGCTGGAAAAGATTGCGTGAATCACGCCTGTGGCAACACCATTAACAAGCATAAGCAACAAAATACAAAGCAAACACAAATGTGCTGTCTGTCTCCTAGGAGGCTCAGCTAGTGGTGGGGCACATTTGGATTACATGCCATGGAGAAACACTTCTCCAGAGCTCTGAGAGCTGAAAAGATGAGCTGAGAGCCTCCGATTTGCAGAAATGTTTACCCACGTGAGCATCCTAAGCTTATAAGGAGAAGCACATTCACAATGGCTATCTCTGTTGTCTCGAGGCTTTGCAACATAGCTCCTTTGTTTTCTCTATAATATTATTATATCCTACTGAGATAAATTAGTGAATCTGGATGTAACATATGCTCATCTTGGCACTTGGATCCTCTCCAGCACAATTATTACATTGTTAGTCCACACATTCCAAACATTCAAATTTTAAAGTTGCTGTTTTGTGGTTGTTCTGGCTTTCCAGAAGGGCCTTTCCTCCTCTTTGGTGTACAATCTGTATTGGTCCCGAGACATCAATATTCCATAAAGTGAGATGGGGAGATAGCTCATTGGCATAAGTGCCTGCCTGGCAAGTGCAAGGTCCTGAGTTCAATCCCTGGTACTACATGCCATGTGGGCCGCAGAACCAGGAGTGGTGGTGCACACCTGTAATCCCAGCACTGGGGTGGCTGAGACGGATCACTAAGAGTCCAAGCTGCATGACGAGACCTTGTATCAAAAAAAATCCATAAAATATTAAAGAATTTTAGATTCATAAGTGAAGATAAATACAAATAAAATCAGACTTTATATTTCTGGAGAGGATTATTAGACTGTTATTCTAAGACTAGTGTATTAACTCCCACCAAATGTAAGACAATTAAAAGTGACAACTCAAGACATCATAAGTGGCATAAGTGCCTCTCATGATTGAGAGAGTGCCACTCTCAACAAATGAGATCAAACTGAAAATGAACCAGACCTAGCAAGACGTACAGCTCAGCTTCCCCTGCATCTCACTTATTCACGGCACCCTAACTTCCCAACAGGAAAATATCAAATTCTCCATGTAAGGAGATGACATCATCCAGTAACACTTCATAAGTAATAAAAATTTATAAAACTTACTAAGATGGAGCAACAGGAACAATTGACCAAAACCAAACAATAGAAAGAGGCTAAGTAGTGAGACCAGTGTTAAAGTAACCAGATACTGAAAAGACTATAGTCACTAAGATTGACACAGCCAAGAATGAGATGTAAAAGGATGTCTGGAAACTAGTGCCTATAAAAAAGAAAGTAAATTTCAGAACTGACAAGATATTTATTGAAATTAGGTTGTATCAGAACATGAGTCTGACAGAATAGAGAGTAAGCAAAATTAAAGATCAATATAAATAAATTTATATAGATAAATTGGGTTGGATATCAAATATATGAGACACAGTGACAAGTCCTAATGTACATGGAATGAAAGGACCACAAAGACAGTGAGGAATGGTACAAGATTTGAGTGGTTAATAACTAAGAGATGTCCGAAACAGAAGCAAAGCTTCAAGCTATAGGATCAAGAAATTCTGCAAAAGCCCAGCAGGATTAAATCAAAGACAATCAAACCTAGGACTTTGGAGGAAAATAGCTCAAACCAGAGACAAAAATTCCTATAAATTCTCTTCATGCATTTCTAGTGAAACATATAGATAGCATCAAATAAAAGGAGAAGCTGATATGATGTGCACCAATTTCAAATTATTGAACATTAAAACTACCTAATTATCTGTCCAAGGAAGCTATGATGAACCCAAACACATAAGGCCATTATGGGTGATCAAAAATATATTTAGAACTATCTTTATCCATTTTTTTCTTTTTTAGCATTTTAAGTATAGTATTCCCTTGATATTTTGCTATTGGACATTTGCAGAGTCATTGTTTCGTGGTTTCCAAAAAATATTGATCTAAATTATTTATCATGGATTTTTGTGAAAGTATACAATACTTTATACATATTTATATGCATCGTGTTCATGGTTTTAATGATTTTTCCTTAAAAAATTAAATGTATAAAAATATATTTAAAATGATACCTCTAACATCTTAAAATTATATTAAATTGAAATAAAATACACTGTTTACAGTATGTATTTCTTTAGCAGATGAATATATACTTTGCAGTATACATACATTGTTAAAATTAAGTAGGTTCATGAGTTTAGAAAATGGTTAAGAACATTAGAAGTGCTTTTAAAATTGTGGGAAGACTCATGACCATCACCATGTACTAAACTGAAGTCAAAATGGACCAAAGAGCTGGAAACACTGAATACACTGGAAAAAAATAAAAAGTAGGCAGAAATCTTAAAGACATCAGCATAGGCCTAGAGTTCATGAACAAAACCCAAACTGCATGGGAAGTACTTCAAAGAATCAACAACTGGGACCCCGTGCTATTAAACATTTTGCACATTAACAAAATCACCAAGAGAGTGAAAAGACAACCAAGAGAGTGGAAAAAAATTAGTCAACTATACCTCAGACAAAGGACTTCAATCTAGAGCATGTGAAGAATTTATCATGTCTGCATCTTGTACTATGAATAACCACTATGAAGACAACAATGTGCAATGTATTAA
>NDGM011023706.1:0-15108 GCA_002564305.1 Octomys mimax
CCCTCTTCTCCCCTTCCCCTTCTCCCCTCCCCTTTCTCCTCAGTGTATGTGCAGGACTGCATCCTACCTCCTCAGAGAAGACCCCTGGTACCTTCTGTGGCTCACTCTTGCTTCACGGTTATTAACGATGCACTAAGTGGAAGTGCTGTCCAGTTATCGAGAGTTGTTTGTTTGGAGTGAGTGAAGGGTCAAGGGCTGAGCTGTGAAGCTCAGATTCTCTGACTACAGTGGCATCAGGGTCAGTGACTTGCTGAGCATGTGGAAGACCTGCCCATCAAACACGAGGCTAAAACAAAGAGCAGATGCATGAAGTAGAAGAACCAAGACTGATGCAAAGGCTGGCAGCCCAACAGTGATCTCAAGATGGCCCATCAGGGGGACAAATGCAATGGCTTCACAGGAGAAACAGGAGTGAATGACAAGAACTGCACAAACGGACACGGAGATTCTGGTAAAGCACGAGTTTAGGATACCTGTGTGAAGCCAATAATAACAACGAAAGCCCTCACTATTCCTGCAAGTGTCACATGAGACCCCAGGGAGGAGAAAAGCTCTCTCCTCTCCACTACTGCAATCATGCCCTGAGCACGAGATTTAATTCTGGGCACTGTGCCTGGCGAGCAATATCACAATCTAGAAGTTGTTCAGAGAAGAGTCAAAAGTTGGCCAAGAAAGTAAAAAGCTATGATAACGGGTTGCTCAGTCAACCCAAGGTGAGAAATGCAAGCAGCCCTAAGACAAGGGGGATGAAAAGTTCTCATGAAGCGTCAGGAGACTTCCACATCCTGATGATATCTGGGGAAAAAATCATGGGGTATTATGTAGAGATGGAGCAAGGACAGCAGTAAGAGACTCTTCTAAAAGGAGGCGAGCATGGAGATCCTGAGAGTTAAAACTTACCTAGATTAGCATATTTATTTGAAAAGTGTTTAGTGAAGTCCTGTTGTGGGCTAGGCACTGGGTACTATGAATACAACGTGACAGGAAACAAAACGTCCTCACTCACACTGAATAGAAGGTGGTATGGGAGTGGATAAAAATTACTTAATAAAGTAGGTAAGGAGAATCAAGATGGCGGAGAAGCCGGCCGCCTGTCAGTCTCTCTGGGATGGGAAACTGAGATACCCAGAAAACAACTACTTTGCAATGATGATGAGTTCCATGAATCAAGAAAGAGCCAACAGATAAGCTGAAAAGTCCCAGAGAACCAGGCAACAACACGAAGAAAAGACTGAAGCAGTCTGGAGTACTAACGCGGGCTCATCAGGGCAGGGGCCCGGCCCCACAGGCACACTGTGAGCCCACAGTGGGCCGGAAGCAGCCCCAGGAGTTCTCTGTTATTGCAAGCTACAAATACAGTGTGGGGTTTTACTCTGGAAGCGACTCCCTCACATCAGGCCAGCTTTGGAGAAGAAATCCACTGTCGTTTCTGCCGTATTTAAGGGTGATATAGTCAGGAATCATTTTGAGCTATTTGAGGAATCAGAAGTCCTAGGGCAGTCACATTTCAGGGTCTCTTGGGACACCCTACCACAGTGACTGAGTGGAAGTCAGCCACAGAGATGGTCAAGAGTGGGGGGAGATAGTCACAAACCCCCAGAAAAGTTTAGACAGCAGGGAGTTCAGGCCATGAAGCACATGGTCATATTGCCCTCTTTGGTGACAACAACTGCCACTGTGGTTTTCTGAGAAAACTGAGTCCGACAGCACTGGGGCCAAGCCCAGTGGACTGTGTGGCTCCCCTCACTGCCTCCTTTGAACATAGAACTCAGTGGTTTGTTTGTTTTCCTCACCACCAACATAATCAGGACTATGTCTCTGAGTGGGTCTTTGCCATGTTCCTGAGTGTATGGGTAGAGGGGCCCAGGGAGCAAGCAGGAGACCCCTGACCAGCCCAGAGGCTGCAAAGCTAGTTGGGAATAGCAGTGGATGCCCAGGACACCGGCACACGAAGCCTCTGGAGTGAACACAGCTCTGAGGCAGACCGCATACCACTGACTGGCCCTGCTCAGTGGGAAACATGGGACAGGGCTTAGCACTCACTCAGTCACAGCCAGGGACGTGGGTGTGGAACCACCACTGGCCCCAGCCATGACTCACTACCCCTCACCCATACCTGGTGGACTCCAGTAATAGAGGTCCTGGAAAAAAGCACAGAAAATTTTCACTTCTTTCTCTTTTTCTTTGTTCTGTTTCTTTTTCATCTTTTTCTTTTTCTTAATTATTTATTGTTTTATGTTAATTTTAGCTAATTATATTTACTGTGTAAATTCTTTACCTGGATTTTCAAATCCCATTTTCTTCTTGTTTCTTCTCATGAATGTTTTCCTTTCTTTTTTAAAATTTCATTTCTTCTTTCATTTTCCCTTTCCAAGCTCCTTCATTTTTATTACTTTTAATATTTATTAATTTTTAGATTTTTAGCTTACGCTATGCTGTTATCTCTGGTTGCTTTACGACTGTTAGGGATGGTATAGTTGGTACTTTTTCTATGTCAATATCTAGCTTTCCTTTGCGTCACTGACATCATGCAGTCTGCTTCCTTCTCCCTGAGTGGTTCTGGGAATCAAGACTTCAGAAGCAGGCTGGACAATGTGAAGGCCCTTGAGTAAAAGTGGACAAGATGCTCATCTGTACAGGTTCACAAATCTCAATATAGAAATAGAAGAAACATGAAGAATCAAAGCAACACGGCTCTTCCGAATGTCCATAATTTGTCAGTAAATTCAGAGATACTGAAGTGGATGAGATGGAAGATGAAAAATTCAATAGACTGATTTTTAACATGAATATTGACTGCGAAGAAGACACAGATAAATAGTTGAATGAATTAAGGAAGACACTGCGGGCCATGAAGCAATTCAACAAAGAGATAAATATTCTGAAGCAGAAATGAACAGAAATGCTGAGAGCAAAAAACACAATCAGTCAACTAAAGCACTCTGTATAAGCCTCACCCACAGGCAAGACCAAGCAGAAAACAGAATTTTAGGAATTAAGGATAAAGTTGAAGAATTATAACATAATTAATACATAATTAGTTACATAATTTAAAAAAGAAATTATGAACAAAACGCTCAAGAACTCCAGGACATGATTAACATGACAAATTTATGAATTTTTGGTATAAAAGAGGTTGCTGAGCTTCAGATTCATGATGTAGAAAATGTATTTATGAAATAATAACATAAATCTTCCCAAATCTTGGGGAAAATAAGCACACCTCTTCTTGGGGCGGAAGAGGCATTTAGAATCCCAAACAGACCTGACTAAAAAAGAACCTCCCCTTATGCCATTATAGTTAAGATGGCAAGAGTATAGAACAAGGAAAAAATATGGAAAGCTTCGTGGGAGAAACACAAACCACTCATACAGGCAAAGCCAAACCTATTATAGACTTCTCTGTAGAAACACTAAAAACCAGTAGGACATGGAACAATATATTTCAAGCCCTGAAAGAAGAGTAACAACTTCCCACATAGACTACTCTGCAAAGCTGTTCTTCAAAATTGAAGGTGACATAAATACCTTCCAAAATAAGCATTAACTAAAGAAATTCATGATCACTAAGCTTATCTTTGAAAAGATAAACAAGCATTTCAGAAGATGCTTAAAAGAATTATATTTATAGAAAAGGAAGAATATTGGAAATTAGGAAATAACCAACTACTAGAAAAACAGTAAAATGACAGAAATAAATATTTACCTTTTTATACTAATTCTGATGCAAATGATCTTAATTCTACAATTTATACACAAACAAACTGGCAGATCAGATAACAAAACAAAATGAAAAACAAGATCCAACTCTTTGTTGCCTGCATGAAACATACCTCACTAACAAAGACACAGACAGACTGAGAGGAAATAGCTGGAAAAATAATATTCCATGCAAACAAAAACTGAATCAAAGTGAGTAGCAATACTCATCTCTGACAAAGCAGACTTCAAGACAAAATTATTCAGATGAGACAGAGAAGGTCACAACTTATTGGTAAAGGGAATAGTTCACCAAGAAGTTACAACAATTGTAAATGTATATGTAGTGAACACCAGCTCAGTTTCATAGAATAAGCGGTACTTGACATAAAGAAATATACAGGTTCCAATATGATACTAGCTATGGCTTCAATACTTTATTCTCACTAACACATAGGTCATTTAGAGCCCCCCAATCAACAAGGAATCATCAGAGTTACATGTCTCTACAATATTTCACCCAATTGTAGAATACACGTTGCCAGCAGTTGATAGAACACGCTGCTAAATATACTTTAGGCCATAAGGCAAGCCTTAACAAATCCAAAAAAGTGGAAATAATTTCTTATATATACAAAAATTTCTTACAAATACCAAAATGTTGAAATAATTTTCTTATCCCATCACAGTGGAATTAAACTAGAAAACAAAAGAGAGAAATCACAGAAGCCAAACAAATGCACGGAGATTGGACAGTTGATTGTTGTATGATGAGTGTGCCGGCGAACAAATCATGAAGAAAAATAAAATTCTAGACTCAAATGGAAATCAAAACACAACACACCATCATTGCTGGGCTTTAGCAAAGACAGTTTTAAGGGAGAAGTTCCTTCCTATGAGTGCCCACATAACAATCAGAAAGATCTCAAATAACCTAATGATGCAGCTCATGGTTTTAGAAAAACAGGAACAAGCCTAAATTAAGCCCACCAGAAGGAAAAACATAATGAAGATCAGAGCTGAAATTAAAGAGCTACAGGCTAAAAGAACAACACCAGGACCAGGAAACAAAGTTGGTTCTTTGGCAAGATAAACCAAACTGATAAACTCCTAGAATGAAAGCCTTTCTCAGCAGACGGTCCACACTCCAGAAAATGCTGATGTCACACTGAAGGGCCGCACAGTGACCATGGAGGTCCCCAGAGGGACCCTGCCGAGGGGCTTGAACCATATCAATGTAGAACTCACTGTCCTTGGGGAGAAAAGAAGAGGCTGCGAGCTGACCAAGGGTGGGGAAACCTGAAGAGACTGGCTACCGCTCGCACGATCTGCAGTCCCGCACAGAACACGATGGAGGGTGTTCTCTGGGCCTCCGTTACCAGATGGGGTCTGTGTGTGTTCGCTTCCCCTCCTCCATCTGGGTCTCTTGTGGAAATGTGGAATTTTGTGGGTGAAAAACGCACCCACCAGTTTTGTACGAAGACCGCTGTTGCTTGCTGAGTATCTCAAGCCCAGAAGATGAACTAATCTTCGAGGACAACGACAGTGGGCTTGCTCCAAATTCATCTCCTTTGCTTCAGCAAGCCACAACAGTCAAAAACAGGGGTATCAGAAAATTTGGGGGGTGGAATCTAGGTTTCTTTTGTTCTTTCTTTTTTTTTTTGGTACAGGTCTCACTCGGACTCGTAGTGATCCTCCTGCCTCAGCTTCCAAACCCGGTTTCTATTCCAGCGGCTGGCATCAGGCACACCTGGGTTCCAGGGCAGCTCTGAATGCAGTAATGGGACTTGTTTTCTCTAAATTAAAACCTCAGTGTTCAGGTGTAATTTCAGTGTTGGCACTTCACCATAAATCAGTGGGTTTGGATTGCAGTTTGGGCTCTAAAATGTTCACTGTCAGTGCACTGGTGACCCCTGTACCCTATGTTTACTGTGGCATGACTCATGAGAGCCAAGATACAGAACCAGCCTAGTGCCTGTCAATACATACGTGCACAAAGAAAATGTGGTGTATATATATATGATGGAGTACTACCTAGCCATGAAGAAGAACACAATTTTGTCAACTGAAGGAAAACAAGTAGATCTGGAGATTGTCATCTTAGGTGAAATAAGCAAGAGTTAGAAGGACAAACAGTGCAGGTTCTTCCTAAAATGTGTAATCTACAAAGCTGACATGAAAATAGAAGAGGGTCTATTATTAGATGAGAGGAAGGAATAAGGGGTGCGGGAATAAGAGATGGGAAATAGGGGGCGGATAGGAGCAAAACGCCCACACTGAAACCCAGTACTGTATAAAATAAATAGCAACTAATAATGAAAGGAAGATTTTGTTTTAATGCTTGGCTTTTATTTGCCAGATAAAGCATGCCTGTTGAACCTTAAAATGCGGGATGTTAACCTTTTGTGGAAGGGATTTTGAAGAGAAGACACCAGGGCCTGGAGGACGGCGATGCCGTCATCACTGTCTGGGGGTTCAGGAAAGGTCCCCGAGGAAGGGACATTTTGCAGAGATTTGATATCTGGGGTCCCTTGATCAAAGGAGCTGGAAGGAGTCCGGCTTGGCCGAGATTCCCGCAGCCGCTGTAGCCGGCAGGACTTGGCTTTCGCAGTAATCAAGTCCTTCCCCAAGTCCTTCCCTGGCCAAAGCTGTCACCTATGTCACTACCATGAGAACTGAAAAGCAGCATCCAGCATTTGCCCCTCGGGTGACACTAGTGCCATCTGCAGCTCAGAGACTTGGTCCTTCCGTGTCCGGTGCCGAGGGCTTTGGCCCACAGGGACTTTGGGGCCTGGAGCAGGCGACCCCACGCTCTGTGCCTCGGGCTCCTGACTCAGACGGCTGCAGTGCAGGGCGGTGAGACATCCGCGTGTCTCTTCGCTGAAAGCTTCCCAGGCCCTTTTCTATTTTGCAAGCGTTCTGCAATCCCTGTCACTTCCAGCAGGGGGCGCAAGCTAATTGTCTACCATTCACTCTGAGCCGTCGTTCCGCGACTGGCTAGGATGAATGACCTCGCAGTTTAAGATAACTTAGCGACTTCTGGTTGGCATGGACACCCAGAATTTGCTCTGAAAATTACCCTGAAAATCCCCCTCAATCATATTAAGGTGGAAAACGTAGAGCTCGTCCTTACCACCCTCCTCACCAGCACCTTTCAATCAGGGCTCTCTGTGCTCAGTACCGCCAGGGGCACTTTCACCACTTTAGCTCTTTCATGTTCACCAGGACACTATACGCAAACACACTCCGCTTCATAGATGGAGCAACTGAGGCACAAACATCAACTCCGCCGGGTATGGTGGCGCACACCGCAATCCGAGCTACTTGGTAGGCTGAGGCAGGAAGGCTTGGAAGGGGTGGGCAGCCTGGGCATCTTGGGAAGGGCTGGGGTGAGGCTCAGGGTTTCCTGGCTCAACTCCTAGTCCAGGGACGTCCCCACCCAAGTTACAACAACTCTAAAATTATTCCGATATCAAGACACCAGTAAAACCTATTTTGTTTGAAACAGCTTCGCATATGATCAGCACTGGATCATGATTTGCAAGAATCTGATTTTCTCCCCACAGCTGTGGAAAACGCTGAGCACACAGGTGTGAGTGCTCACACAACCCTGACGCACACCGCCGGCAGAATCCACCCGGGACTGACCTTTGCACGGGAAAATATTTACCTTTCAGGAAGCTATGGGAGCTCTGCCTGCCTGGAGCAAGGCTGTCACGAAGGGCGCCGCTGCCTAGGTGCAGAGACCCGCGGGAGGCAGCCCGGTTGTGCTGCTCACCCGGCCGAGGCCTGAGCGCCCGGTTCTCCAGCACACTGCAGAAGCACTGGGGAAGCTGGGGTCCACGCACCGCGCCCCCGGACGACTCCTCCAGATGCCCTGAGCTTTCTACCTGGAGAAACAAAACTAGGGACGAGTGGGTGGAGTGGGGCTCGGCTAGCTAGAGACCTGCAGGACCCGGCACTAGAGGACGCGGAGCCGCGGGGAAGCCTTCCCGGGCAGCCGCCAGCAGCTCGCAGAGCGTGCCGCCGGCTGCAAAATCCCAGCCCTGGGGAGGCCGAGGCAGGAGGGCCCCTGGGAGCTGGAGGCCTGCCTGCACAACAGAGCGAGGCGCGTGACAAAAACAAAACAATGTGTTCGTTCCTTAAAATCCCTCAGCTCTCGGTCCGCCTAAACGGGGCGCAAGGCGCTGGGGCCACAAGAGCACAGCACCGGCGCTCGAGCCACGGGGAAGTACAGGCGGGCAGAGAGCCCAGGCCGGGGCGCAAAGGTACAGCTGGAGGAGGTGGGGTCCCCGGGGGCGGGCCCCGGGCCGCGCCCCGCCCCGCGCTGTAACCCGAGCCGGCCGGGCAGGTCTGGCCCGTGAGTCACCGCGGCGGGTGGGGCCGGCCGCCTCCCCGCCCCGCGCCCTTTAGAGCGGCGCGCGCGGCCCCGGTCCCTGTCCCGCTGCCCTCCACCCGCCGTCGAGATGTTGCGCTGCGGCCTGGCCTGCGAGCGCTGCCGCTGGATCCTGCCGCTGCTGCTGCTCTGCGCCATCGTGTTCGACATCATCGCGCTGACCGGGCGCGGCTGGCTGCAGTCGAGCACGCACGTGCAGACGGCCTCGCTGTGGTGGAAATGCGCGGACGAGCAGGGCGGCACGGGCTCCGCCGCCGAGGGCTGCGAGAGCCTCATGGACTACGGTGAGCCGGATCGCCGCTTCCGGGGAGCCCTGGGGCAGCGCGGCGGAGGGAGGCGGCGGGACGGGCGGGACTCGGGCTCCGGGGGTGCGGGGGGCGTACAACGAGCGCGGCTCGGGCCGCACCATCGCTCGTCGCAGCCCCCGGAGGCCTGATCTGCGCCCCTCGACGTCCGATCTGCCCCCCAAGACCCGATCTGCTCCTGGGCCTCGTCCCGACCCATTCATTTATTCACGGTTCCGGCTCCAGCGGGTGCCCGGGCGGGCTTGCGCCTCCTACTTCCCGGGCGACGGCGACCTCTTTGGGCCGATGATCTAGAGGAAAGGCCGCCGGGAATCCTTGGATTTCGTGCTTTTTGATCTCTGGAAATGCACACGCCCACTCGGTACCTTCCAAGTTTGCGTTTTCCCAAGTCTTTAAAGCTTTTAGAGGCAATTTTTTTTTTTTTTCAGTGCCAGTTACTGTGAAATCCTCTGCATCGTTCAGTTAAAATGCATTCAAATTTGGTGTTTTGTAGGGGACCTACCAGGTCTGCTTGTGGGTCTCTTAAAACGGTCATTATCCAGCACCGAGACGCTGCAGATTGAGGAGTCCTTGGGGATGGCGTGGGGTGAGGCAGCTGGCAGACCGAGCTCAGCGTTCTTGCTGGGACAGGACCTGGCCTGCCGGGGCTCGGGCGGGCGGCACAGCCCTCCTGGGAAACACAGACAGCGCCCTGTTACTGTTTCTTGCCCTGCAGGGTGAGCTCACCTTTAGGGTGTGGCGGTTCCAACCTCAGGCTGGTGGACTCTTTTGTATATGGTAGGGAACAGGCAGGGCATGATTCTAGATTGATTTTCATTTTTTATTTAGAAGTCTGAAATATTGACCATTTTTTTGGTAGGAAAACACGGATCCAGCTAGTTTGTTTTGATTTGCTTCAGAAATCGGCCTCTGGAGTTGCTTCTCAAAAGACAGCCATGAAACGTCTATTGTTACTGTTCTGAAAAAACCTGACTTTACCGTTGGTGTTGGCTTTCGCCTCTCGAGGCACTCCAGTGACCTTTGCAAAGGTGATTAAGTGCCAGCTTAGGTAGTAGACTCAACTCCTGCCCAGGACCTAGAAATAAACCATCAGGGAAGGCCGAAGAAGACAGTCTAGCCCAAGCCACCTCCAAGAGGCACCTCCAACCCTCCGAGGACCTAGCAGGGGCCCTTGGCCTATTTTGCTACTCAGCAGTAGGAATTATGTACTCCTACACTACAGGGTAATTATTTAGGGCCGCCTGGATTCCGTAGATTTTTAGATAGTAAGGGTTTGCTGAAAACAATGTGTGTGTGAGGTCGCTGTGCCTCAGACAGTAAGCAGTTCCTACACTCCAGCATATCTCATACATACACATACACACACACCTTTTGTCACCAGGGACTGGGTGAGTGGATCTGATTACAACTATAGATCATTATAGAGAATTGGCTATTTTACTCCATTATGTAAAAGGAAAAAGCCTCTTGACATTTACTAGGAAATATTTTGATTTACCATTGTAATTATCAAAGCAGCCCTTCGGTTACAAAGTGACCATCCCTTTTTAGGATGATACCATGAATATTTATACCATGAATAAATTTACCTTTGGTAGTAAACACAAGCTGGTCCTGGCAAGTACCAACAATAATACTAAAGAACATGGATGTTTTTATGGAGGTAAATACTTCCTTCGAATCACATGTGTAAAAAACAGATGATTATATATTTTTTTACCACCATTGTTTTTCAAGAACTTCAGTGACCAATCACCTCATTTTTGTTCGTAAATGACCCAGATTATACCTGAATATCTTCTTTGACATGATGGTATCAGCTCAGTTAACACCTAGCTTAATGGGTACCCATTAGTTTTTAATTTATATTTGCTAGAAGAAAATGAAAATCTAGACTTAGGAGTGAAATGATTACCCCAGATTCACCCATAAATAAATGCGGCATCAAACTAAATATGCACTCATGGTGCTATCCTACTGCCAGCACCTTCTTGTCCAGTTTTAGGCTTTGCCAGGAAGATACCAGAAGTATCTATCACCTGTGTGGATTTCCAACACTGACGAGCTTCAGCTTGTTAGGGGTGGGGCAAAATGAAGAGTTGCCCATTGGCCCAGAACCAGGAGAACAAGGAGCCGCAGTGCCTTGAAGCTGATCTCAGAAAGTCAGCTGATTTTATTTCTTTAACCAAAGACCCTTTGTATATATGCACTTTTTTTTTCTCTCCATGAAATCATTCTTAGATAAGTTTAAAAAATCAAGAGCTTTACCAGAATTAATTTTAGGTCATTCAATCCTATGGTTCTTAAAAGTATAGGAAATAAAAAATACACACAAAGCCAACGCTGGTCTCAGACCAACATCAGCGTCAAAGGGCTCTGTTGTGAGATCAGAGGCTTTGGGCTTCTTGGTGGGCTGTGTTGGGGTCAAGGGAGGAGCCGTTCTGAACTGTGTGGTAGACAATTCTGGGTGCAGATGTGTGTGTTGGCATCCCAGCACGCAGATTGGCGAGCTAGCCCCTCTGCCAAGCCAATGCCTTCTGGAAATCTAGAAGCCCGTAGCCAGTGACATTTGCTATGCTTAGCAGTAGCCACTGAGAGATTCTGTCCCCTTTAGACCCCTTTAACTGTCTTTGCCTGTAAAGTCAGATTCCAGGGGTGTTGGAATTAGGGAGAGGATATAGTTCAGCGGCATAGTGCCTGCCTGGCAAGTTTGAGGTCCTGAGTTCGATTCCAGATGCCAAAAACGATAGCTGGCTGGGCTTCCCTCAGTGGAGCTACCATGCCTGCTGTTGTTCGCCTGCACCTTCACTGAGCTGGGAAGGACTCCTGATCCCTACTTTCCATCCTTCTCCTCCCTCTGATAGGCTTCAGATATTTGAGGGTAGATCCCAAATTTGTTGCTTGAAGAGGGTACTTGGTTTGCACCTCACTGTGAAGGAGGAAGTGTAGCATGCGGCTCCCACCCAGCCATGTAGTGCCTGCCTGCTTGCCCAGTCATCGCTCCTCAGAGCCTGCCAGGATGCCTTCCTGGGCTTCTGCAGGAACTCGGCTTGTGTTTTGGTTTTTTAAGACAGCATCTTACTTTGTAGTTCAGGCTGGTCTTGAACTCACAGTGATCCTTCTGCCTCAGCCTCCTGAGTGCTGGGCTTACAGGCATGCATCACCATGCCCTGTTCCTTCCTATGTAATTCTTGCATGTGCGTTCAGTTGTCCTTTGGGTTTTTGCTACCCTACATATCAAAGATCAACAGTCCCAGTCCAGGCTGGGAGGCTACTGGATTCTCCGCATCTAAGGCCTCCCCTGCTGAACCAGGAGTGCCTTTGGCAGGGTCCCCAGGTGATTCAAAGGTGCTGCTTTGGGTTGGGAAGCCCTGGTGCTGTGAGGGCCCTCACTGCATATGCAAAGCAGCGGTTTCCAATAGAGACCCACCCAGGCTTGTGTTTATTTGTAGGAAGAGCCTTTTTACTTCTTAGACTATGTTTTATCCTATTTAAATGCTGCCTATGTGTGGTAGGAAGGACCTCGTAGAAACAACATGAGGGTATCCGGCAAAAATGCAGGTCTCCCAGGCAGGGCCTTCAGCATCGTTAATAGATGAGTCTCTGTTCTTCAGGAGGCCCAGCTCTCCCCGGGTGACACCAGTGTCTTCAAGGCACCCAGCTAGCTAGCTGGGGGGAGGCCACAGGCTGTCGCAGTTGGTTTGGTGCCTGTGTGTAAAACTTCTAAAGAAGCCAGTAAACCCCTGACTGGAGGCACACACTTTAGGGTGAAATCAGTGATGGTCTCAGCAGTATTACTAGCAAATTACGAACATTAGCACTGATTTCCTTGTCAAATACATGTACTTATTATTTGGAGGGTAATTTTTACAAGCTTTAGTTTATCATTTCTAGCTTGACCTTCAAGGTACTTCTTATTAGTTGTCCTAATTAGTTTGAGGATGAGCTGTCGTTCTCTAACGGAGCGTTGATAAATCTTATTTAAAATTGTATTGTAATGCTACTGGTTCCTTTGATGACACAGACCTCTTCATAGTTCTTACATGACTTTGGGACAAATGTAAAATGTCAAATTGACCTTGCTTTGAGAAACAAAATCTCTGTCACCAAAACACAGCATCTTTTTACTTGGACCTATCGTGTGCTTTCAGTCTCAATTCAGAGATGACAATTGATGGTGACAATCATCACATCTGTCTGTCTTGCACACACACACACACAGACACGCACACACGCACACACAGGAAAGGCAGTCAGAGTCAGATTAGGTATACAAAATAGTAGTGAAGGATGGACTTGTATTCAGAATAGATACAGGTGAAGTCTGCCTTTGAAGATCTGTGAGTTCAATCATGAAAGAAGTACCTTTAGGACAAATGTATACAATTGATGTTTTAAGGGCCAGTGAGATAGCTCAGTGGATTAAACACCTGCCTAGGGAAGTGCAGGGATTGGGGTTTGATCCTGGGTACCGCAGGCTGCGCCAGCCCCACCCCCAAACATGCTCCAAGACCTGGCATGGTGGCATACTCCTGTAGTCCTAACACTGGGCAGGCTGAAAATAGGAGGATTGCTACAAGTCCAGGCTGTGTGGTGAGACCCTGTACCAAATACATAAAAAAATAAAATTGAATTAGATAAATAAAATTGATGTTTTTCACTGGAGTTGGTAGCATGGTAGTTTTGGTTATGCACGGTATAATATGAATAGTTCTTAGAGGGCTGGGCAAACTTAAAGAGATTGGGCTCATTTTGGGAAGCTAAGTGAGACCAGAGGTTCTTGTGGAAGGCACTTGGGTGGAGGCCTCCCTAACCGCTCCGTGTGTGTCCTGAGACTCGGTGTCCAGGGGAAGGTGCTGACGTTCCCTGGCTCGGAGGGGACCCTGAGCCCTCAACACTTTACTCAGACCTGGCCTGGCTCATGTCATTTTCAAAGAAGGTGGCTGTTGACCAGGGCAGGTAGACTGCCTCGCTGGGACAGGCCTGTCCTCCCTCAGTTACGATCTTCCCAGCCTTGCCAAGATTTCGGTCTAAGTAATACTTAATGACTCACCCTGGGTGTTTCCTACCATGAGGAGCAGGTTTTACATGCTCTACAACAAAGGCAGCTTTTCTGGAGAAAAAATATTGCTTAATTTTCCATTTTGCTTTCCTTAAGACTCAGCGTTTTAAATAAGACATTACCTGAACTGATTTAATAAGAAAAGTTTGTAAAGTAGTCCATTACCTGTGTGTTCACTTGTGGACATAAGTGAAGTGAACCACTCTTTGATTATTTATTTAATTCCCTCCAAATACCTGAGACTACCCATAAATTATATTTCAACTAAGATGTTAGAGTGGTGGTAATAATCTAAGTTAATTTTCCTGAAATGAACAGGTAAAATCATTAGTGGTATTCTTTATAGGGATGTTAATATATAAGTAAGCTTCTAAACTATTAATCTGATTGTAAAAATTTGGCTACTGAAATATGTTTCTTGTTGGGAAGTTTTTACTGAAAAGTCCTATTTACTCTTGTGCAGTGCATTTCCATCTTGTTTGTATTCTTTTATGCCTGTATAGCTGTGTAGCTTTTTATTGCAGTTTCAAAGTTGTGACTTCATAAAAGGAAAAATAAATTTTTGCTTATTAGAATTTAATGATTGGATTTAAATATAATGGCTGGCGGTAGACACGCGCACACACACACACGTGCACGCATGCACGTACACAGGCACGTGCACGCACACACGCAGAGGCCACAGCTGACTATGGGACACACCAGGAAGCTCTGTGCTCCTCTGTTGGAGGTTCTGGATCTGTTTGTAAAGTTTCATTGTTGGCCGTACTGTTCTCAGACTTCGGCATTGAAGTAAGAAATACAGTGCTACTAAATGCAGATTCCCGGACGCCACCCCCTCAGGCTCTGCTTTGGTGGCTCTAGAGGGAGGCCCAGGAATCTGCATTCTTACCAAGCACCGCTGCTCGACCTGGTTCCTTCTCCATTAAAAGTTTCCTTACTTGAAGGACAAGGCAAAGATAAGAGACTTGTTAGAACTTCGCATCTTGGCCTTCATTCATTTGTATTTTAAATAAAGCATTCCTAGGTTCACCTTATCGCTAAAATCTCTCATTGCCCCTCAGCTTGAACTGAGTTGCTTCTGAGGCTAGAAAGATCTTTTTCTCCCTGATCTGCTGTCGGCCGCATTCTCGTGCTGGAGGGCGCCCTGCAGAGCGAAACTGGAACCACCTAGGTTTGTTGAAATGAGTGACAGAAAGGGATGGTTCCATCGGGTGACCCGGGAGCAATCCTAAAACGGCAGTGCCGTGCATTGGGAATGTAGATAATAAAGACAATAAGGTACTGGATAGAGGAGAAACTTACTTTTTCCCCGTACTGGGGCCATTGCACTGAGCTGCATCCCAAATCCTTTTCATTTTTTATTTTGAGACAGTATCTCGCTGAGTTGCACAGTGAGGTCTAGAACTTGCAGTCTTTCTGCCTCAGCCCCCCAGAGTGCTGGGATTATAGCTGTGCACCACCAGACCCATCTCAGAGGAGGAAACTTAGAGCAGAGAGGGCTTGGAAATTAACGAGCGATGATCTTCACGCAGGAGCGCTCCTCTTCACAGTAGCTTGGACAGGAGGCATTTCTAGCCCAAGGCAACAACCGGAGACTGGCATGTGGATGTCCGTGGCTGGGCCACGGAGGTGGGGGGGGGGAC
>NDGM011023724.1:0-14863 GCA_002564305.1 Octomys mimax
TCCTTCCTTCATTTTGAGTGTCGGGTATTAGTCCCAGCAACGAGAGAAGAATAACTAAGACAGATGGGTAGAAGATTGCTAAGAGGGACTCATGCCTTCCTTAAAGGGAGTTGGTTCATTCTTGCAAGAGTAGGATGTCACAGAGAGGCAGAGTGTGGTGTGCCATCACTCTGCTTGTCCTGCTCTCTGCTGTGAGTTGAAGCAACAGGAGTCCTGCTCCAGAAGCCCAGAAGCTGCTGGCCCCATCCTCCTGGACCTTCTGGCCTCCAGAACTGTAACTCTCTTTCCATCCTTCTGGACCTTCTGACCTCTGGAACCCTAACTCTCTTTCCTTTCTTAATTGCTCAGATTCAAGTATTGTGTCGCAGCAACAAAAAATGACCTGAGACAGTAGAAGGCATTGAAAGCTCCTCAGATGCTCTTCAGATCTGCCTAGAACTGAGAGCTAGGCACAAAAGGGAGCGAGTCCCGCGCCCCTCTGCTTTGGGTATGGACTGACACCACCAGTACCTGAGGGAACTTTCTGAGACTGTGTCCATTTTTAATTAAACATCCCTGTAACTTTTTCTAACTAAATTTAATGCATTTGCAACATGACAATAATATTTTAAATTGCCAATAAGTTAAATTTCTCTTCAAAGACAGCAGTCCATAATTTTCCCTTACCACCGTGCCCCGACAGCGCAAGCTCCTGAGGCCAGGTGCACCCCTGTAGTAGGAACTGTGGCCAGCTGGCCTACACCTCCCACAATACCTTTTGCTGCAGAGCCATGGGATGTATTTGCTAATATTTACCAACACAGCAGTCATTTTTCCTCAAAGGCCCCTCTGCTTTTGTCTGCTTAGAATGTATGGTGTGCTTCCATGGCCTGATAATTCTGAAATAAGGCACAGATGTCCAGTTCATATAGGAGATTACATTAGGGGTGCATGAACACAATTTAAAAATAATTATTAATGTGATTATTTTGTGTTACCTATAAATATACCTATAAATAGGACATAAAACTTATTTTTAATATTATAATTTCTTAGAATGAGACTAAGTTTCTAAAAAGTGAATACCTATAGCTTTGTTATAAATAAGATCATTACATTAATATAATTCTTCAATATCTACAAGGAATTGTTTCTGGGTCTCTCTACTGAATATCAAAATCCAAGGATGCTCACCGTTCTTACGTGTGCTATAGTATTTGCATATAACCTATTCACATCCTCTTTTATACTTTAAATCATCTCTAGATTACTTATAATACCCAATACAATGTAAATGGTATATTTTACTATTTAGGGAATCATGAAGTGAAAAAAACCTCTATGTATTGAATACAGACACAACTTTGTAACACAACATTTTTGCTCTGCTGCGAGTGAAATCTGTAGACATGGAACGAAGGAGATAGAGGGCTTTCCGTTCAACACATTTGAACTTGGACATGGCAAGAATCATGCAACAGTAAGTGAAGACCACAGAGTGGCATCCCAAGCCCCCTGAAACTGGCTCCATTCTCCTCTTTCAGTGTCACTTTTCCTCCTCCTCAGGGTGCTCTGGTTTGTCAAAATGCTAATAAGTAGGCCTATGCGCAGTGGCGAATGCATCCACTCTGGTTGTATTTACACAGTTAAAATTAACAGGCGGGGCTGGGGAGACAGGTCAGTGGCGTAAGTGCCTGCCTGGCAAGCGCAAAGTCCTGAGTTCAATCCCCAGAACAATAAATAAATAAATAAATAAATAAAAAACAGGCAATACAGATTCAAGGGGAGGAAAAATGCCACTTCTTGATGGGCATGATCGTAAGGTCCTGGAAGAACACACAGGATAAATAATATTGCCGCCTTGGGCATCTCTGAGCAGCACAAGGTATGATAACCTAGTTCATGCATTTCATACACATAAATGTAGCTATGCTTAGGATAAACAGACAAGACACATTCTCCTTCTTCCCCCCTCCAGCGTGACAAGGATGGGGAATGATCCAATTTGACAGGGAGACTTTGATTCAGCTGGCTATGCAGACCAGGAAGGTAAGGGCTTGGATATCCCCTCTCTCACCTGTAGAAAGTTCTAGAGATCAGGGTGGGCCAGAGCAGATGGGATGGCAGAGCACACAGTGGACCTGGCTGCATGGTGGTGCACCCCAGTATTCATCCTTTTGGCAATACCCTGGTCCCCGGAGCAAGTTCCTGTGACCGTGCGCTTTGCTTCCTCCAGCTCTGTCTCTAAGGGGAGCCCCCAGTAAGAAGGGGGGAGATGGTGGGTTAATCTATGCAGCACAGCCTGTGACTGAGAAGGTCCTAGACTCGGATGGACTTGGGTTGATTCCCAGCCCTGCCATTGCTGTGGCTTTGGAAAATTCACTCAGCTCTGACACTCAGGTGCTTCTTCGGTTCACTGCTAAGAAGGATAAAAGTTCCTGTCTGCTAGAATAAGCTGTAGGGATTAAATAAAATGGTGTAGATAAAATTGCGCGTGTGTAAGTATTTTTGGCAAGGGATAGGGAATCAAACCTAGAAGTCTTGTCTATCATCTAGTGATAACTACATATACTGACTCATTTAATTCCTGAAGGCTTTATGAAGTATTTTTACTTTCATTTTATGATGTTGAAAGGGCTTGAAGAGATTAAATTAAGTGTATTGCCTAGCACCAGGTAGGTTGGATTTGAAGCGAGTCTTCTTTTTTTTTTTTTTTTAAACTCTGTCTCAGTGCTGCTCCTGCCTTGGACAGGGCTTCCCCCAGAGAAAGCGTGGTACGGGTTTTGGCGAAGGCACTGGACAGCAAGAAGGGTTTCACTGGTCTGGGGCGAGTGTGCTCTTTCACGGTTCCCTGCAGATGGCCCAGGAGTTAACCCTGAGGTCGTGGAGAAAGACAGCTGCTGTCATTCTGGGAAGAAATGTGCTTGTTTACTAGAGCCAGTGGGAAAACACTGGTTCCTGTGGGAAAGGGCGGGTGGGGGTTGTGGACGAAGTTGAGGAGGTAGGAAGGAGGAGAGGAAAGCGGGGGTGGAAGGTAGGGCGTGGCGTGGCATCCTTTACCTTCTCCAGGATGTATGGCACGCTCGCTCCACTCTGGACTTTGGCCCGCATGTGCTATTAGTTTTCATCTGTATTCATTTATTGTTCAATACATGAACTAATTGCCAGCCCTAGTTATCCTCCAACAGCACCTTGTCTGAGAAATCCCCCTGACTCAAGTCTGAGGTCGAAAAGACCCTAGTATGCTACCTGGACCATTGTCACCACATTTACTCTGTGGTTCGTTTACTCCTCCGTCTCCCGCCTAGCTTGCCTGCTCCTTGAGGATGAAACTAGGCATCATGCCTGGCACCTGCAAGGTGTCTGCCACAGCACTAGCGTTCAACAATTACTTGGTGAACGAAGGGGTGGAGGGATGGGTGTTCGTGCTGTGCCTCAGGGTGAGGTCTTAAGCTTATTTCTAGTGCAGCTTGGTCCTCCAAACAGTGATCTGTTTGTATTCCTCCTAACTGCTGTTCGCTGTCCTCTTTTTAAAAAACATATTTTGGGAATTTAATGAATGGGGATGATTTGCACTGCAGCATATGGCTACTTTAATTAAGCAAAGGGTATCATTTTAGTAGCATAATAAATAGTGTATAATTTATCAGGCCTCATGTGTATTTTGTAAGTATATCATGTAGACTATGCAAATCTTTCTGTATTTGGGTGCGGTGGAAAGAATCTCTGTTGACCTTATTATGCAAGAAAAGGCATATGAAAAAGGAGCTGAGCATCTTGAGTTCCCTAGAAGAGGCGGATAGCCATGCCAGAAGCACACGGTGGTTCTCTGGGTACCCTGAAAGCAAAGGAACCAGGGAGAGCAGGTGTTGGGAAGAGCCACCAGCTACTGATGCAGGGCTAGATTATGTTTCATGTTTGCTGCTTCTCGTGAATAAGGGACATTGCTACTCACTAAAGCCGTCAGACATGGGAGAAAGAGGTGTCACGTGGAGAACAGGAACATGGTCCTGAATGTCTAGGCTTTATTGCTAAGCATTTACCCAGGACTGGAGAATCAGAATCTATCTGGGAGAAGGTGAAAACTGAAAATAAGGCAAGGGAAATCAAATGTAGCACATGAGTGGGATGGAAATCCAGTAACATGGAGACATGGCAAAGATATGCCAAACTGGCGAGAAACAGAGGCTGACGTAGATGCTGTTTGGGCCCAAGGCTTTGCAGGGAGCCAGATACCTCTGACTCTGGCTCTGTGAGAACAGTAGCATGCTGATGGGGAAGTAGCGGCTCTGCAGCACTGCTCCCCTTCTCCAGGTCCTGTGCCCAGCACCATAGCACCGGGTGCTCAGGGAGTGAGCCTCCAGGTAAACAGAACCCAGACCAGGGAAAGCTATCAAGACTGAATTTCCCCCTACGGAGCTCACAAAAAATGTTCTCTGTGTTTATCTTCTCTACAGGAACAGAGACAAGAAAGAATCACGGAAAAAGTTGAGCTAGCACTGGCTCTGGAAGAGTGAGTCACATCAGACAGGAGTCGGGGGGAGCGCCAGCAGCAACGGAGGGTCAATGTGACATCCATCTCGCCTGTTGTGTCCCTTTGTGTACATACCATGTGGGACCCAGCAGTCATATCTTTCTATTATTTGTGTAGTCCAGAAACTCTAAAGGGATACATGTTTAGGGTATGGGGACGCACCTGGTTTGATGGGGCAGAGCGTTTGTGAAAGGACACTCCAGGCTGCTCTGGTTGCACAGCTTTGGGTACAAGGAGACCAGAAAGTTAGATCCAGAAGACACTGTAGAGAAACTTGAAAGCCATACATACACAGGTTAAAATGTATAATGTGCATTCACTGGCATTTATCTATAATCTGCAAGGAACTACACTGAAAAGACTGGGAAGTACGAGGCTCCATTATCTGGTCCTCTGGGCATCCCCCTAGCACACCTCTGAGACTCCACATGCTCATCTCATCTGTCTTTCCTAATGATGTTTTCCCTATTCCCAGTTAAAGACACCAGCATGTGCCCAGTCAGCTAAGCCATCAAGCTATTATTAATTAATTCTAGATAAGAAGTGGGATAGTTCTCTATCGCACCTCTGGATATTTAAATTTTAAAATCAACCCTTGCACTAGCTTCACTCCCAATGCTGATAGTCAGTTGATGCATTCCGTTATTTTCACCTCATCATTCTCTTTCCAGCCTCTCAACTCCTTTCTTTTATTCTTCTTGGAGTATTTCTATAGTGTCCCAGCTGGGGCCTCTGCTTCTGGGGCTGTACTCCTTAGTTTCAGAACCCACACTACGACCACGTATCTCCTTGCTTCAAACATTCCAAGGACACCCATGAGCTAAAGCATGGTTATTTCTGAGTTTGTTTAATTTTAGGATTTTTTTTTTTTTCAAATGGAATCCCAACACAAAAGAAGTAAGAGATAAATGCCCTAGTGTGTCCTATCTGGTCAGGTGTGGTCTTTATCCCAAGCACCACTGAGAGAGCCCAGGGCCCCCGAAGCTGTAGTCTGATAACCCACAGAGCACACCCATGCCCCGTAGCATGGCCCATGAGCTGCTCCAGCCATCCACTCTGCCTCTTCCCTGCCTCTGTCTCTCTCAAGTTTGGGCTTCAGTCGCATTTGTCTGCCTGCAGCTCTTACCATGCACCTGCTGCCTCTCTTCTCAGTACTTCTGCCCCCACCACGCCCTAGGGGACCCTCCTCCTACCATCCCACTTGTCTGTCAGCTGCCCGACTCCATCATTTATCCAAAGCTTTCTCTGAATTCCCGACATGGGCCAGCTGTCTCAACTCGCTGTTGCCTGTGCCTGCTGGTTCTAACTGGCCTGCAGCCCTGTGTTGGTTTGTGCCACCTTCCCCAGGACACTGCGAGCTCCTTAGAACCAGACTGTGGCTTATTCATCTCTTGGGCTCCTAGAACAATGCCCATGCCCAGCACCTCACAGACATGCAAGGACTCTTCATTGTACTGAGCTGTGCATTGTAAACTAGCTGTCTCCTGATTTTCTTTTTTCTTTTCTTTCTTTCTTTTTTTTTTTTTTTCAACACCAGGAATTGAACTCAGGACCTTGTGCTTGCCAGGCAGACACTTATGCCACTGAGCCAACTAGCTGACTCCTCCCGCTTTTCAGTTAGATTTTCCAGAGTCCTGCTTGTTGTCCTTGACTCCAGTATCACTGACCCCTCCTCACACCCCGTGGCAGCAGACTGAGCCCTGGCTGATGGATGGCTACTTCTCCCCTTCTCTCCTTCTGCCAGGCTCAAAGGAAACAGCAGCCTTTATCACAGACAAAATGACTTATCAAATACTTGGGCAAGGAGCCACCGAGCAGGGCTGCGGAGCAGTGGAAAGAGATTGTTCCAAGACGCTAACAGACATGCAGCTTTGGGAGGAAAAGATGAGCGATGAGGCGTTGGTCTCAGGAGCCAGATGCGAGGCTTCATCATCGCTCTCATCCGACAGGAGCTGGTCCAAGTCTGAGTCAACAGGCACTTAATGTAAAAGATTTAGAGGACAGAAAGCCCCCAGTCACTTGTTTTTTTGGGGGGATAAAGTGACTAAATGGGAACTTCATAATAGTTGTAACAAAAATGATGGTATTGTGTACTGAATGGTGCCTCTCTGAAAATTTATGTGGTGAAGGTAAAACTCAAAGCTGTCAGGGTGTGACTGTTTGGAGACAGGCTCTTTAAAGAGAGAAAACGAGATCACTGGGGGCAGGCTCTAATCTGTTACCATTGGCGTCCATGTAGGAACATGAAATTTAGCTGAAGGTGTGTTTACTAAAGAAAGACCACGTCGGGATGCATTAAGAAAGCAGCGACCTGCAAGCCACAGAGAAGCCGTGGACAAAATCAACTCTGTGGACAGCTCCATCTCGGATTTTGGGCTTGCTGAAGTCTGAGACAACACATTTTGGTTAAGACAGTCAGTCAGTCAGTCAGTCCGGGGTTCTTTCTTACAGCAGTCCTAGCAAAAGGATGCAAGTGGGTGTGGCGTGGGGCGGGTCTCAAGCTGCCCTGCAGGTCCTCTGGGACTATATGCCCCAGTGTCATGGCCCCTGTTTGGAGGGCTTCCTGAGATAGGCGGTGTCCATGTTGCCTGTTCACATCGCATCCTGTTCTCAGGTGGCTGTCATGGAGCCTTGATGGAAATACTGTATTCCCCTATATTTATTCCCGTCTCCCGATTGGCTCTGAGGCCTCTGAGGCTGGAGGCTGTGTCCTTTAGATGGAACGAATTGGAGTGGGCTCTGCTTGGGATGTTTCCCACGACTGTCTCTGCCTCGGCCCTTCTGCCAGAGTCTGCGCTGATGACTGACTGGCCTGGCTTGGGGTTTTCAGCTCCGCTCTTCTCCCACCTTTCCCTGGCGACCGGCAGTGCCGGTAAATAGCCCACAGGAGGAGGAGGTTGGAGAATACGCTGGCCTACATGCGCAAGTGAGATGATTGGCTCACGCCCTGTCAGCCGACGTGATTGGCTGTCTGTCTGACTGGGGCTCTGCGATTGGCTCACCAGGCAGTAAACGTGGCTAATGAATCCCTTCCCTCTAGGCGTTTCCTGCGGACTCTCTGGCTGGGTGAGCAGGCTGGCTGCTGCTCAGCTTGCTGAGTCCGTCTGTTTTCTGCAACCCCGAGGTGCATGAACTGCGCACAGCTCTGAGCAAATAGCCCTTCTTTAGACCTGCTGGGAGGGGGATTAGCTAGGGATCAGTAGGGGGCTGCACGATCTTTCTCTGTTGGGCAAACAAAACAACTATTGGTATTCCTGCACTATGGACTTCAAATAAGTAAAGGCAGAAAATCAAGCCGCTTAAATTCCAGGCCTAGACTTGGCTCCTCTTTTTCGGTGCTTTCTGTCCTGGGGTTAGGATTGTATTTTCATGTGTGTGTGTGTGTGTGTGTGTGTGTGCAAATTAAAATGTAGCTTAAAGCCTAGGCTGTCAAATCAGGAGGGCTTGGCAGTTAGAACGAGTGACTCTCCACCCTTAGCGACCCAGAAAGGTTCCCTACTATTCTGGCAGCCCCAGTAATAATAATAATAATGATAATAATAATAATTATTATTATTATTATTTAAGAATTATTATTGTTGTTGTTACTTACATTCTGAAGCTGCTAACAGCCCACATATTATGATTCCAGATAACATTTTAACCTTACATTAATAGGCAATTTTCATTTGTCCTCAAAGCGCTGGTGCAACTTACATATTTTTTCTTCAGATTTGATGAATTGAAGATAAGGAAGGCCTAAGAAGGGAGGTTCAGTGACTTGGGCAATCACAGGACATGGGGTTCGGCCAGGGTTTAGGGTCTGCTTAGACAGGCAGGAGGTCCCACCTCTGTGGATATCAGGCAGCATGTTTGTAGGAGAGAGGCCATCCACCGAGTTTAACTCCATGGACTAGAAAATCAACCCCCAGGCCTCCCTTTCTGATCCACTTTCCAGCAAAGGCCTCTTCAGCTCACTCCAGGACAGGCTTATCTGCTCCCTGAGCTGCTCCTCACCTGTGCAGGCCTGGAAAGGACGGCAGCCTCCACTGCAGAGGACGAGGCTGCAGCAGCTTGGGTGAGACTTCCCTTCTATTTCTCCTTGCTTTTGTAGAGCCCTGTAAGGGAGAGGCTATTTGCCTACCATTTACTCTCAGGGACTTCTCTGGGCTCCCTCCTCTTTCCCTCCCCCTCTTTTTGGGTAGCAGTTTCCAGGAACATGGCCCTTGGATGATTTCTTTTTTTTAAAAAAACATGCTGAGAGAGAAATTAGAGAAACAATACACTTTATAATAGCACTGCAAAAAATGAAATACTTAGAATTAATCTAACCAAAGAAGTAAAAGATCTATTCAATGAAAATTACAGTACTCTGAAAAAAGAGATCGAAGAGGATTTCAGAAAATGGAAAGTTATTCCTTGCTCCTGGATAGGAAGAGCCAACATTGTGAAAAATGGCCATGATCCCAAAATTGTTATACAGATTTAATGCAATCCCTATCAAAATACCACCAACATACCTCACAGAGCTAGAGAAATCCTTCCTAAAATTTATTTTGAACCAGAAAAGACCTAGAATAGCAAAGGCAATCCTAGGCAATAAAGACAAGGCAGAAGGCGTTACAATCCCTGACTTGAAATTATACTACAAAGCTACCATGATAAAATCAGCATGGTATTGATTTCTTTTTTAACAAGGCTTCAACAGCAGAGCTGCTGTAACTGCCTCGAATGCCTGATACTCTGCTACTGCTTCTGGGCCTCCTGTTTGAGTGAGCTCCTCTGTGTGTCCTTTTCAGTCTTGTGAAAGTAGCTCCAACCAAAGCAGGCAAATCATTGCTTTGTAGGAAAGGGAAAGTAGGCTGAGTAAATAGGTCTATGTGGTAGGATGTGGAGATGGCCTGAGTTTGACTTCTGGGCTCCCCTAAGACTTGGTGTAGTAGCCACTTCTTTCCTCCCACCCTCAGTCTTGTCATGCTGGGGTGAAGTATGTGTATGACGGTGTCTTCTGTAGGACAACAGGAGGCTCAGGGCTTACTCAAAGAATCCATCCACACACCAAGAAATGCTCCTAGCATTGACACAATGCCTGGCACATGGCGAGCACTCTGTAGATGATCACCAACACTACTGTTAGTCATAAAAATTGGATGAGGAAAAAGACTCTATCTTTCTCCTCTTTTATAGGCTATTGAGATAATCTGTCCCATTCAGGTCCAGATTGCCTACCAGGCCACTGACTGTCAGAATGGACAGTAAGGAGTCCAGCGGGCAGGCATGGGGAAGGAACCTGGTTTTTGAAGCTTCTGTGGTGTAACAGCTTGCGTGTGACCTGCTTGTTTCATTTTAAGCATTTGATCAGAGAGTTAACTTCCAGGCTGGACCTCAGATTTTACTAGTGACAATGTGGGTGACTGCTTGTGTCAGTTACAGCTGTTGCACAAATGCTCACAAGCCTATTCACTCTTAAAACATCATAAATGTGTTAGCCTAGTTTTTGAGACTGAGGGTGCAGAATCAAGGCCTTAAAAGGACTATGCTCCCTCAGAGGTCTCTAGGGGAGTGTCCTGCCTGGCTTCTTCCAGCGTTCGGTAGCTCCAAGATTCTTCGGCTGTGGCAGCATCACTGGGATGTCTGTCTCTAAAGGCTGGTGGTCATCCTTCCTGTCACTCTCCTCTTCCTCTAAGAACTGTAGACCTGTCAGATTAGAGGCCTGGCCTTCTTCAAAGTGATCTCATCTTTGCTTAACTAATTATATCTGCAACATCTCTGTTTCCAAAGAAGCCCCCCTGCCAAGGTACTGGGCACTGGGGCTTCACCTAGTTAAGTTTTGGGAAGAGACATAATTTAGCCCATACTAAGGCTCTTTCTTTGTACCTCACAGGAGGGGGCACATCTCAAGCTTTACTGTCAGGTATGCATTCTGGAAAGAAGAGGGGCCTGGCCATGTGGCCCATTTCCCTTCATCCCACCTAGCATGGCCCTTCCCTTGTCTCGGATCACTGAGCTCTGCACATGCCTCCCTGCTTCTCCGCATCCCACACTGCCCTGGCTCTGTGAGCAGAGCGCAGCGCACGGCACAGTTAAGCGCTCTTCCTGGGGTCACTCCTCCAGGCACAGGCCCTTCAGATGGGCATGACTTATCCGCTGGCCTTGTCCTCTCCTTTCCTCCTGCTCCCACACTCCATGGCCAGCTGAGGTTATGGAGGGGTAACAGTGGAGACAGACTCAGAAAGCCCATTGGCTGGAGGGTGGACAAATTGACTCCAGCTGAGTGATAGTCACAGCTGAGCAGCAAGAAGAGAGATAAAAAGAGAAAGAGCAGAGCAAGAGCCTGAGCCTGGAGGCAGAGGGAGACGGCCCCGACTCCTGCAGCCATTGTTTGGCCTCCCTGGAAATGGACCTGGCTCTGATTCCAGAGTGCTCCTCTGGTCTATTGGGACTGTCTGGCTCTGTTACTGAGCTACACACAGTGATGCGTAGCCCTGAAGAAAGGGACAGAGCAAGCTGTTAAGTGGGCTTCTTCCCTCTGCTGAGTTATTTATTGTATTCAGGGCCTGACTCAAAAGGAGACAGATATTGGCTTTCATTATTTTTTTTTCCAGAAAGATCTAAATGTTCTCTAATTAACCTATTAGTTGTAATTATATACTCGGAGTCGTTCATTTGCTAGTCTGAAACGCGAACGCCCTGGATTCAAAGAGAAGATCCTCCACCAGCCCCCACCCCTTTCTCTTCCCTGTGAAATGTTTAAATCGGTTGTCAACACAGAGGGAATAATAATAATAAAAAGAGCGACATCTGATCAGAGAGCAGGAGAGTGGAGAGAAACAAAGCCCGAGTGAGTGCAGTCAGAGATGAGCAAAGGCTCCTCCATATTCATCAGGGAGGAGCAGACAGCAAGGAGATCCCGGGTGCTGCCCAGAGCCAGCAGGGCCGGAGCTGGCTGCAGGCTAGAGCCGCCTGCTCCAAAGCCTGAGTCTGGATACCCGATGTGCAGGACCTCATGGCTCGAGTCTGCCCCCCTAGACCTGCATGTTCCGCGAGGGCACAGCTGCTATTAGCTTTCATCTGTCCGGCATTCTGGGAGAGTGAGGGTTACCCCTGAGACGCCATCTCTGAGCTTAGTTGAAATGAGGGGGAAAGGCCCCCTTTCCATATTTATATTGGCTTTGTGAAAATTCAAGGATTACAGTAAGTCCTAACCACCATGAATATTATGGGCACATGGCTGATGATAACTGAGATGTAGATGTGACAAAAGATAAGATAAGCTGTTATTACATATAATTCCTTATTTGTAGTCTACAATTCCACATTTTCTGTACTATAGGGAAGCCTGTCAGTATAAAAGGGAGAGAGAATGCAGTTATCATAAGCAGCTTCTTGAATTTATGTCTACAAACAAACATATATCTGAAAACTATTTTTTTTTAATTTTTTATGTATTTGGTATAGGGGCTGCAGGGTCCATAGGGTCTCACTACACAGGTCGGATTCATAGTGATTCTCGTTTCCAGCCTCCCAAGAGCTGGGATTACAGGTGCGCGCCACCACGCCCAGTCTCAATCACCATCTCAGCCCGCCCCGGGGGCAGGGCCGGCACAGAACACTGGGGATTGAGCCCCAGCTGCTGCGCTCTGTGTAAGTAGGTGCTGTAGTCCGCTGAGCTATCTGGCTGGCCCCTGAAAACTAATTTTAGCCAACATTTATTGTTAACTTCTAGGCCAGACATTGTGCTAAACACAGGGCATTCTGGCTATTTAATTTTCGCAGCAATCCTTAGGAGGTAGACATGAAGCTTATCCCATTTTCAGACAAGCAAATGGAAACTTAAGGAGGGAAAAGCACTTGTCCACGGTCACAAAAGCAGCTGGCATTAGGGTGAGAGTTCAAATTCTATTGGAGTCACTGAGAGCTGGCTTGGGACAACTTGGCTCTCGTGCTTCCCAGAGTAAGTACAATAAAACAAGCTGGCACTTCCTCTGGGGACCAATTACTTGCGAAGGCTCTCACAGAGGAGTCAGAACTGCTGGTGTAGGGCACCCGGCATCACTACAGCTGTGACTCTGGGCCAGTCACTTGCTCTTGCTCGGAGGCCACTCGCAGAGCCTTTTTAGCTACTGTGGCTTCAGGCACCTGGCTTGGTTGGAGGGTTCAAGAAGAGCTGGGACTGCAGAGGGAGGCACCTCTCGTGTGTGGACTCTCTCTGTAGGCAGGAAGGAAGGAAGGGAGGAGGGAGGCGCTGTGAGTCAAAGGTCCTCCAGGGTGGCCAGGCCCGGGGCCCTTCCCCCAACTCATCCCTTATCACAGTAAACTCAGCCTTTCCGGCATCAGGGCTAAGATTCATGGGAAACAATTGTCTACAGCTAGACGGGGCTTGGTGGTGGTCATTTTCTTTTTCTCTATTAGTATAAGTTACCGCTCCACCTTGGATCATCAGGCATTAGATTCTCCTGAGGACCAGGCAACCTCTTAGAGCCCTCTCATGCACAGTCCATCGCAGGCTTTGTACTTGTCTGAGATTCTAATGCTGTCGTCTGATAAGAGGCAGAGCCCAGGTGGTAATGGCAGTGAGGCGGACTAGCTATAGATAGAGAGGAAAAGTCAATTCCACCTCGTTTGCTTATCGGTCGTCGCTCACCTCCTGGTGTGCGACCTGGTTCCTATCAGGCCATGGACTGTACCAGTCCATAGACCGGATGAGAACTGCTGCCTCATCAGAAGGTGACCAGGTGTCTCCACAGGATCAGGCGAGGCAAAGGGGAAGGACCAGGAGGAGGCTGGTGTTACTTGTCACCACAGAAGCTGCTTCATGAGGAGCAGCTAAGAGTATCAGCAAGATGCATGCAGACCACAACCCCCAGGCCAGAGGCAGGAGCTGGAGGGGCCTGCAGGAGGGCAGTCAGGTAATAAGACTGATCAGAGTAGAAATCAGGAAGACTTCAGAAGGTCTGGACCTTGAGCTTTCTGACAAAAGATTCAGGAAGATTGGGGAAAACCTTTTTTAGAGGATAAAACTGAATTTTGTGTATTTACACATTTGGGTACATGGGCACGACTTCCCTTTCCTGGCCTTGATTGGATTCTCACTGAGGTAGGAGAGCCACTCTCCAAAACTGCTCCCAGCAGAGGACTACTGTGTTTGACTACTGTGGTATGGCCATGTTTCTGGAGCCATGGAGGCCAGAGCTGGTTTCCTCCAAGCTCAGGGAGAAAAACTATGGTGTTTCCCCTGGAGGGGCAGGGAAGCTACAAGACTTTCTTCTAGACAGTGTTCAGGTGTGCTGACTCCATTCCTCTGGCTCTTTGGGAAGTCTAGAACACCCTGACCCTAACATCTTCAATAGGCATCCCGGAGGAATGGCCATTATCCGGAAGCTCCTGTTCTGACAGGATTTCACATCACAGCTGTGTGAAAATTATACTCTGTGTTGCAACCAGGCAGGAACCATGAAGACAAGAGTTTGTAAAAAATGATTAGATGGATAATCCAATAGTCCTTCTAGTCTCTGCTCACCAGAGATACATGGAGCTTAGTGAGTTGCATTTTCCTTTGGACCAAACTATCACCATTTCAGGCTTGAGTTTCTCCTTCTGTCTTTTATTTTCTGGGCATCAGACGGTGGTCCCTGTTTCTGGTGTTGCTATGAAAGCTTCCCTAAGAAGCGTGATATCTTCATCTTCAACTGAGATTTATCAATAGCCATCTTGTTCCAATTCACCCCATTATTTGAAACAGACCCCCCCCAGACTTAGGGACTGAGTTAAGTCCAATAATGTTTCATTTGTCTTTAAAAAGTTAATCATTTTAAGAGAAAAATTTCAAACACATATTATACACTCTCCTTTCTCTTGAAGCACAGACTGTTGATGGCCATTTGGGGAGGCTACCTCTGTACCCACTCTATCCCTGCATCTGCCTCAGGGCTGTTCTGCCTCCCTCTCCAGGCAAGACCAGCTTCCACGCCCTCTTCTGTGTGATATCCATTTCTAATTGCCTCTCTGCCTTCCGCATGTACTTCCATGGATGTGGGGGAGCTCCAAGACCCACCCACAGAGTGGACTGATTTCACATGTGTCATCAAAGTCCCCAACAATATACAAAGGAGTCAGATGCTGGACCTAGCAGGGAGGGTGTCAGGAAGTCTCCTCAGGGTGACCAGGGCTTTGGGGTTAAACTGGAGCATCTTACTGACTGATAATGATCCCAAAAACATTTCTTCTGTGTAGGGATGCTAAGGCCCTCAGCCATTTTTGCTGTGCCTGGTGGGCCTGGCATCACAGAGGAACAGACGAGGAAGGAAGAGTTTACTGACCATTTATTCTGTGGCAATCTCTCTGATGGCTGTCTGCACGCTACTGCTTCAC
>NDGM011023733.1:0-13290 GCA_002564305.1 Octomys mimax
AGAGACAGAGAGAGACAGAGAGAGACAGAGAGAGACAGAGAGACAGAGAGACAGAGACAGAGACAGAGACACAGAGACACAGAGAGAGAGAGAGAGAGAGAGAGAGAGAGAGAGAGCAGTGCTACTGCACTGAGCAGGATTAGATTTGGTGTCTGTTAAAATAGAGGGTTTCACCTACATCTAGTCAGAGCCTGCATGTCAGGCTTAAAATGAGTAGAGCCGGGTTGTTTTGCCCAGCACCTTCATTCTTACAGTGCAGAATTTCAGTGATCCCAGCAGAAAGCACGAGTGTCTACAGCAACCTTTCTTCCTTGGCAGCTGGGAAAACTTTGACCCCAAGCCCCGTGACTTCTGCAGCCCTCTTGCCGTCACCCCTCTTTAGTGCCTTATGCTCGGCTTCTGGTCTCAGACCAAGTGACCTGCTCCTCAGAAGACCTTGTGCCTGTTTTTCTTTTGTTAAGGAAGAGTTGGACAAATTTCTCATGGTGGTTTCCTAGATGTTCCTTGATTATATCTGAGTCATTCATTGATCTGCATATTTTCTGATTACGGCAGAACAAGTGTTTTTAACATTTAATTAAGATCACATATTAGTAGGCTTAATTGATAAGAATTCCCAAAAGTTATATGTTCATCAAGTCATAAATTCTCAAGTGCAAAGCATCACCTTTGTTTCAATGTATGTATGCCTTTTTTTTTTTTTTTTTGTATTTATGGAAGGGTCACCAGGGTGTTCAGGGTCCACTACTAGATTGGACTCATAGTGATTCGCCTGCTTATAGCCTCTCAAGAGCTGGGATTACAGGTGAGCGCCACCACACCCAATCTCATTTGCAGTCTCAGTGCACCTCAGGGGCAGGGCCAGCATAGCAAGCCCGGGGATCAAACCCCAGGCTCCTGTGCCTGCTTGCAAGAGTGAATGTACACCTTGAAAATTACTAAGATGATATTGGTGGTGTTAACATAAGTCATAGTATTTTATAAAGTATTTGTTTTTATTTTTAAATATAAAACTACAATAATAGTATATTTCAGTTATAAAGTGGTATATGTGCATATATAAAAGAACCTTCCCACCCATAAAATATGAACAAGATAAAGGTAAAATCATGTTCTAAAAAGGAAGCCTCTGAGAAATACTTGACATTTTCGAGAAAGTGCTTGCTCTTTAGTTTCATCATTTGCTTTTCCTGTTTGTTTCTCAGGTATGAAAACCCCTCACTGCTTTGTGTTCCCATGTTTTCACTGCTGGACTAAATGCCTAGGGAAGTCAGTGAGACACTTCTCGTCTACTGAAATGCCAACATGACCACAAGACAGAGGTCGATACGAAAATAGCTCCTCTCCATTTAATCTTTCTGTTTTTCTTCAAGACCTCAACAGCCACAGTGAACGTGGTAGTAACAGATGTCAACGACAATGCTCCTGTGTTTGATCCCTATCTGCCTAGAAATTTATCTGTGGTAGAGGAGGAAGCTAATGCCTTCGTGGGTCAAGTGAGGGTAAGTGGAATGCATATATGTTTGTATATATCTCATGAATAAAAATGTGCACATATTTTTAAAGTAAACAATTTCTTATATTTTAATTATGAAAAGAAATATAGCCAAGATCATCTGTTAATGCCTGTTGAATGCACTTCAAAATATTACATACTGTGCAGATTTAATTTATTAGCTATCATGACTATATGTTATTTTTTAATTTAAAGATTAATATGAGGTTTTTTATTTTATACACTTTTTCCTTTTTGGAATTAACATAGTTTTAGAGAGCAATGTAATTTAATAGACCATCAGGCCCAGATGGGTTTAGATGGGAACTTGTTTGAGTTTTCAAACGTATCTTTAGTTTCTGTGTGTCTAGGTTTATGATACATTCCTTGGTTAATATTCTCAGCCTTCATTTTAAACACATTCCTCTGTTTCCTACATGTAGATGTAGCCAGTTTTTTCGGTTCCTTTCATGAATAATCTTTTTTTTTTTTTCACTGAAACATAGTCAGTACTTATTTAGTTGAACCACGCTTGGTCTTGAACACAGCTGGTGGTCATGAAGTCACAAGAAAGGAGAAACAGGAAGGCGTGTCTGTGGGGCACCTGCTTTAGAACAGACATCTGCATGGCCTCAAGGAGCACTGCTCAGCTTTACATGACTCCCGTGGCACACCCACGGCCACTAACTTTATGAGAGGGAAAAGTTTATGTAGCTCCCCATTGTGGAGGTTCAAGTTGCAACGTCATTTGTATGGCCTCTGGTGAAGGAAGACACCTTGGGGGATTACAGGAACAAGAAGACAGACACCAAGGTCCAGCATTTCTTTTGGAAGCATGGCATCAATGATCTACAGCTACCCCACTAGACTCTATTTCTTATTTATTTATTTATTTATTTATTCATATATTTGGTGCATGGTCTCACTATGCAGCTTGGACTCTTAATGACCCTCCTGTCTCAGTCTCCCCAGCACAGGGATTACAGGTGTATACTACCACATCTGGCTTTGGTGTCTGGCAAAGTGCTCCCCAAGTTCTAGGGTCAGCATGGCATGTGGTACTGGGGATCAAACCCGGATCCTTGTGCTTTCCAGGCAGGTGCTTAGGCCATTGAGCTATCTTGCCAGCCTTAGAGTTGACTTCTTAAAGGTTCCATCACCTCTTAATAGTGCTACCCTCAGAACAAATTCTTCAGCACTGGGACCTTGAGGGGGCAGTCATCTAAGCAAAACACATGGCAAGGAAGTAATTATGCTACGTGAAAGGGGCATAAGCGGCCCAGGTATCCCAAACCTGGGTCTGAGCATCCTAACTTTCTCCTGTGGAGTGTCTCCACTTTTCCTTAGAAAGCTTAATGGTGCTTTGAAGTGAGGCTTTCGTATAATTCTGCTACTGTCATAGTCTACCTCAAAGTCTGGGTTTTAATCCAGTCTTGTCACTCTGCAGAAGTGGAAGTTTTCTTTAAATCCTATTATAGAGATCTTGAGGGCTTCAAATCGCATCTTAAAACTTTCTTTGGCTAATGTTACTTATTTATTTATTAATGTATTTATATTGGGTCTTACTGCACAGTTTGGACTCATAGTGATCCTCCTGTTTTCAGCCTCCCCAGTGCTGGAATTACAGGTGTGTGTCGCTACATCTGAATTCAGTGGACATCTCAATGTGCCCGGGAGTGGGGCCCGTGCTGCATGTGGTATTGGAGATCAAACCCTGGTCCCTGTGCTTGCCTAAGCAGGCACTTAGTCCCCTGAGCTATATCACTGGCCCTTTCTTTGGCCATCTTGAGACTGCCCCTTCCTCCCTTCAACATATAGACAACAGAAACCACCATGACAGTCTCTGTCCTTGTCATTCTATGTCTCTGTTAAATCTTGGGAGTTGTTTCACTAAAAAATCCTCTTCATTTCTAAGGTATCTCAGTTCACTTTAGAAATGAGTAGGGGTCATCATGGTGTTACAGGATGCTATGGTTGTTGTTGCTAACTGACCAGCAAGCAAATAAATGCTGGAGGATTCACCAAGGGTCAAAGGTGGAGACACAAGATTCAGGTAATAGATTTCTCTTTTGAGACATCCAGGTAGCAATAACAAAGAGGCAATGAGATTATTGAGCAGAGGATAGGAGGAAGGAGAAAGGAAAGGCAGAGCATAGACGAGGAGGAGAAAACTTCCCCCATCACAGGGATTGCCATTATTCCTGATCTCACAGGAGAGCTGCAGTTGAATCTCAAGGAAAAACTCCACAAGATGACATAAAATCATGCCCTGTTAGTGTCCCTCTGGAAAAGTGATTGAAGTGAATAACTCGTTCTTTTGCTTTGCGTGCTACGAAACAGGGTGGCAAATTTTGGCCTTAATTTCAGATATTACAAGTGAGTAGACAAATTCTAATGTAGGAAAATTAAGGGAGCTGCTTAGTCAGATGCTAACTGACACACATTGGCCAGAATGTAGTAAAGTTCTCTGGGGGCTCTGCCTGGGCACCAACCCTCTCTAGTTTCTCAAGTAAATGAGGAGACAAAAATCTATACCAGGACCATGTGTAAAACAATAGCAAAGGAAATGATGCTGACATTGGGTCATAAAGGATAAGCACTGGTGAGGGGGACTTCGGGAGTGGTTTGGGCCTGTCTAGAGGAGAATGAACACAAGAAAAATGCAAAGACATACAGCAATTCAAAAATGACTTAATTATAGTAAGTAAAGGGCCAGCCAGATAGCTCAGGGGACAAGAGTGTCGGCTTAGGCCCTAGAATGCCATGCCAGCCCCTCCTCCAGGGTGTGCTGAGACAGCGATTGAGACTGGATGTGGTGGCGCATGCCTGTAATCCCAGCACTTGGGAGGCTGAACACAGGAGAATCACTGTGAGTCCAATCTGTGTAGTGAGACCCTATAGACCCTGCAGATGCTGTACTACATACATAAAATAAAACAAATTAAAAATGATTAAAATGAAGTAAGATTCAAGAGTAATACGAGGTGTGGCAAATTCAGATTTGTATATAATAAAGACTATTCCTGTATCTAAATCTAGAAAGGGAAAATAGGTGAAACATTATAGCCCAATAATTTGTGACTTACACTATTCTTATTGATTAAATTACACTAAATTAGTCAATCTATAATGCTCTGTTGAAAATAGACAAGTTCTTTTAACCTTTATATGTACAAATAGGCATTGAAAATTGCCTTCATTTTATTTAGAATTCAGAAGATATCATCATATATCATTTTATACAATTAAACATTAAACAATAAGATTAATTTCTAGTTATCTCTTTTCTTATGTTAGGACTTTTTATACTGATTTTTATTCTATTAACCTTCTTTGTTAATTTTTTGCTCTTAAATTATATGACTAATAAACTCCATAATATATTTCAGTATTTATTGGAAATTGAAATACAAACCTTAGCCCTCATAGTTATTTTTTTTTAATTTTTTTCTTTTAATTTTTATTTATTTGTGTGTGTGTGTGGGGGGCCAGCTCAGCCCACCAGGGGGTGCGGCTGGCTGGCATGTGGTGCTGGGGGATTGAACCGTGGTCCCTGTGCTTTCTTTATTAAGCTTGTTCTAAGTAGGTGCTTTAGACCACTGAGCCATCTCACCAGCCCCAGCCCTCATAGTTAGATACAAGGTAGTTATTCTACTATTTAGGCAGTAACATATTTTCAAAAAACTTAAATGATTTTAAAAGGACAAAAGAAGATGAAAATATCCAAAGCAGCCTGCATCCAACTGATTCAACAGTTTCAGAGCAGTTGTAATGTTCTCTGAATGGAATTTTGATGCATCATAATGGTCTCCTGTTGCTACCTAATGATAATTATATAATACATTAATTTCACTAAATGATTCATGTCTGTCTTGTAAAACTTAATTTTAATTGTCATCAAAACTATTAAGACACACTTAAAACCAAGTTGTGCAGGCTTAATTACTGTACTGAATTTGAGTTATTGGCTTGTGTCCGCATTCTAATGATATTTTAATATGAATAATACAATATTTGTATTCAAAAGCCAACGGAACTTTTTGTTTACTTTTTTGAAGGTAGTGTTGTAGCAGTAAACCAAATTAACTGAAGAATAGTTCTGAAGCAAGCTAAGTGTACAGGTTATATGCAGAAAATGTTTTTAACCAGCTTGACAAAATGTTAACTGGCAACTCCAATTAGTTAATAAAGCTCTTATTATTCAGAAGGTTTAGTATGCCACATTGAGATTTGAACAGTTCATAAATATTTTCAAACTCCTTACAGAATAGGGAGGAATAAAAGTTGTGCAAAGAATAAAAGCTAACGAACACAGAAAGAATGTGCTTTATGTCATGTCAAAAGGACGATATAAATTATTGACTGAAAGTTCTAGAAAACATGACAATGTACAGTGGCCGCCGGGCCAAGGTACACAGGAAAAGCAGAGAAGTATCAGTTCTTCTTGGCCTATTTAGTGACATTCTTTATTTATTTAATTTTTTTTGGCTGAACCGGGGATTGAACTCAGACCCTTGCGCTTGCCAGGGAAGCGCTTATTCTACTGAGCCATTTCCCCGGCCCCTTAGTGACATTCTTAAATTAGAAAAACAAAGAAAAAAAAAGAAAGAAACATGCCAGGCAAACAGAGGTAATGCACGCTGTGAGGGACATAGAGGTGCAGTTTCAGCACACGACTTCAGTGGCCTGAAAATAATGGAAGGTATGTTTGAAGTTGTTCTGGAAATTTTACAAAAAGCTGTCAAATTCAGAGAGTTGTGTGTAATAGTGACTGAGGTAAAGAGTTTGTCCATGTAGTATTTTATTGAGGATCTTCACAATATTTTATGGGAGGACAAGAAGGATTCGTATTCTTCTCCTGACTGGACCACAAGCATGCCACCAGTTCTTCTGAATAGGGCCAGGGACAAGATGGCTCCTATGGGCTGCAGAGTTGTGATGATACCAGAAGATGACCCTAAATGGTTTTGTCATCTGCACTGCAGCCTTAGCTCACTCCAGGCTCTGCTTAAAGGGCCAGATTTTTGTTAATCTGTGAAATATTCAAAGCAGCATATTATGTAATCTGTAAAGACCACCAAGCCGGCAGATAGACCGATTCTACAACATAAAGAAACTGTGCCGGGATTTCCGCTCATGTTTCTTTAATGTGACTTAGGCAGAATCCTGACTTCTGAGTTCACCAAGCTGGAGACCCAGGCTTCTTGCCTGCCTTGCCAGCCCTCCCTCTGGCCAACGCGTATTTAGGTATCCTAGTGAGGGTCCGCTCGCTGTCTTCTGGGCTTTCGTCACACTGGATCATACACCTCTGTGACCGCACATCTAGCATCGCAGTGTACAGAATGTTCAGCACTGTGAAAGCCTAGGGTCTGAATACATTTTGGGTTCAAATCTAACTTCAAATGGACTAATGTGACCTCAAATCACTAATGTAGCCTTGCTGGGTTTGGGCTCCATTATCCACGAAATAGCCGTAATAGAATTTTATTGAGTGACTGAAGGGATTAAGAACATGTAATTTACGTATCCCCTGAGATTAAGGAGGGAGGATTTACTTTACTTCATCCTCTGCCGCCCTCCTGGCTGCAGCGAATCCCCTGTGGCTGCGTGGGGCCAGTGTAAGATGTGGAAGGGAAGCCGAGTGCGGAAGCTTGCGGTCCCTACCAGTATCTCACTTAGCAGCGGCTCACTGAAAAGTTTATTAAGGGCCCTAGTTCTCCAGATTTAGAGTTCATTTCTCATCTTCATTTTTCAGAGTAATCTCTGGCAAGAAAAACAAATCCAGCAGAGGGAGCATACGTGGGAACTATATTATCTGCTAAGTTTAAATAAGGTTAATTCTCATGCTGAATTAATTGATTCCTTTTTAGCCCTAGGTAACACAGTTAGAGCCTGTAATCAAAACTTTCCTCCAGTTCTCAAACAAAGGAGGCTGACATTATTTAACCTAAAACACAAATATTTTCTGCATGTGGACTTTGCATCCTAAATCTTGGTTGGAATATAGTAGTAGTGATTCAAATCTAAACCTTTAGGTACTTTAAAAATCATTAGTAAATTGCAGTATTTAAGAAAGGTAATGATGGTGTAGTTTTAAGAAAGGAAAGTGATGCTCCCTTCAACTATACAATCTAATATGAAATAAAAGGAATCTGAAAATCAGTGTTCTGTCTCGGATTAAGGTAGCTATTGACTCCCTGTGTGGGGTCTGAACATGAAATAGGGATGGGGAGTTTCATAATGTCTGATTTATTTTTTGTAGCTCAGCATGATGTCAACATTACCGTACAACATAATCCTTTTTTAAGTGGGCTGCAAGTGGGGAATTTAAAGAGTCTCTTGTTAAGTCAACATAATGCAAATAATATAATTCAGTTGAATAAAAAAATGCATAATTAAAAAAATCTGTGATATGTATTTTAATGCTGCTATTTAAAATGTTTATAATGGAGCTTTGTCTCTCTGTGGGTATTTTTAACCTTGGTCCTTCAGATATTCAGTTAGCTGATTAGAAGTAGAATGCAAATGTCCGGGGCATATTTTTAATAATATTTATAGCCTACCTTTCCATCAGATTTAGTCCTAATAACCAGCTGTTAGAATAAACACATATGCATCCATTTGTATGTTACATATGAATATTTGCAGTGGCATAGTCCCATCTACACAAGGAATACACCGCTGTAAGACCAAGGTCGCCTCGCTATTACTGAATGTTGTCCTTTTCACTGTTCTATTTGAAGTGGATCTCTGTCCTTCTTGAACTCTACTGCCTGCTTGCTTCTGTTTTTCACATCAACTGTGTTTTTTGTCTTTCCTTATCTATTGGATCCATAAATTTTGGATTTCAGAAATACCTTTTAAGTTGTTCTTCTGACTGTGCATTCCTTTTGGGAAATCTCACACTGCAGTTCACACGTTTAATTACGGGGAGACACCGAGATATCCCACCGCTGTATCTTTAGCCACTTCTCCTTTAAGCTATAACCTCAAATAGGCGATTATCTGTAACACAGACACGCTTGAACGTACTGCAGGCAGCTTAATTTCAACAAGATTGAACTCTTACTTTCACTGTCCTCAAAAAATATTCCTCCTTCTCAAGTCTGCACCTGAATTAATGAATTGTCCTCCATCCTCTGCATCCGAGTGGGATGCAGAAGCGCCGTCTAAGTTTTCACTCCCCTGCTTCTCCCCAGGTACAGCCCGTCACCCGCAGTGATAAGGCTGCTTACGGCGAACTGTTCTCATGTCATCCTTTTCCTTCTTAGTGGCCTTAGAGCAGCTCTCATTAATTTTCCTCTCGAACTACTGCGACAGATCATAGATCATTATCACAACCTAATCTTGACACATCCTAATTATCCTCAATGTGAAATCTCTCTAAAAATATTGTTCGTGTACAAAAGCGTCCTATTCCTCATGTAGCAAATGAGAGATTCCTCCCACCTCCCTTCTCTTGTGGTTGCTTTGATGACTTTATCTCCATAATCATTATATCTGGTGAAATCCTTCATTACTGTTGTCGTATCCCATTGGTGGACAAGCAAATAACATTATTTTAATGACTACCAACTCCAACTTTCAGTTTTCTTTATGTTAACACCAATTTTTAAATTAATTTTCTGCATACTATCGTAAGTGCAAAAGTTTTACAAGTAGATAAATATTTAATAATGAAACTGTTTCTCTGGAAATAGAAGCTATTTATAAGTATGTTGTGCATGACGTCAAAATATATATATTTAGTGTTGAGATATACTATATGTCTTTTTTCAAAGTTTATAAATCTTCAGTGTAAAACCTCAGTGTTGGTATAAAATTTTTATAATGTTTCTCCTTGACCACACGTACCTAACTTATCCAGTCACACAGATATGTGAATTCAATGTGTTTGGTGATGCCAAATTGTTTTGCCTATAGCTGGGCTGTGCCTTGTACATGTGAGTCATGATGACTTGAATCCTCATTTCTGGTGTGCCAAACTTCCTACCAATCTTTATAGCTTTGGTCTCAGTTCATTCTAGCTCTGATTAGCATTTCTGTGATATTAACCACCTTTTCCTGTGTTTAATTATTGTTTTGAATTTGCTATTTTCCAAAATATCTAAGTGTCTTATGCATTTGCCTGTTAGGTTGTCATTGGTTCATCTCCTTTAACATTCTCCCACATCAGGTGGAATTCATTGCACACACTAGATATGACTCAGGCTTGTTATAACACTTCAGACAACTTCTGTCGCTCTAGATCTTCCTTTATACTTCCTTAAAGTTGGCTTTTGACACAGAGAGGATTTAGGGTTAAGGGGGCCAGGTTTATGTGTCATCTTTAACTGTACTCATTTGCTCTTGTTTAAGCTTGCATCATGATGTATCTTTAAGTCTTGAAAATATTTTTCATATTAAGAAATTTTATTTTTTATTATTTGTATTACACATAGTAGTGTTTTGCATGGAGTTAGGTAGGAGTACAGTTTAACTTTCTTCTATAAACAAATGTTTATTTAGCAGTCAGTCTTTTCAAGACTAGTTTGTATGATTTTATCATAAACCTCATACACTCATGAACAGTTTTCTACATGTTTTCTGTTCTGTTTTATTTTGTTAATTGTTCTACTCTTACATGAGAGGTACTAATTCTATTGGAAAAGCTTAAATGTGGTAGAGCGCACTCTCTGACATTTTTCTTCCAATGATTAAACCAAGTGTCTGTCCTTTTCTGTTTCTTTCATTACAGTGATTCCTTTCTGCATCTTTGATTTGTTATCACAAAAAGACAAAAGTGACCACCAGTCAGCCATAAATGTAGACTTAATGAGACCCTCACTGTGTCTACTTAGTGAAAACACCCACCTCTCCACATAAAAGAGAAACTCTAAGGAAGCAGCATCCACATTTGCTGGGGCAGAAAGCATACAAAGTAGGTTTTAAGGGGGTTGTGGAAGAGAAGGCGTTCCTTTTGTTGAATAATTTACATCATCCCATGTACTCTCCACCAAGAAGAAAGTGTTTTGTAATGGTCACACTTCCCTACTCATCCTTCACTGTTGTTTTTTTTTTGAGACTGCTTCAGTATTCTAAAAGTTCATCAACTTTACCAAACTAGGTACGAAGACCAACAGATCCTTCTGTCTTGTCTGTGTGATGGGGTCTCCTGTGCTATGAAAATCAGTCTTTATGTCAGAAATAATGTATGTGAGGTCTCACAGACAGAAAGCCTTCTATTTAGTGCCCATGTATGTTGATATTGATTGCTGAAATGGAAGAAGAAAATATATCCTAATCATAACGAAGATCACAGTAAAGATGGCCTTCACTTCACTTGGTTTGACAGTTCTGAGTTATACAAATAAAGTCATAGCATTCTTGACTTTGGGTGCACCTTGATTATCTAGTCTTTCCAAACCCTTGAATATGGCCTCTAACAGCTTAGTGGCTTCCTTGTCGCAAATTTTATCCATTTGCCTCTCTTGTCTTGAGTTGTATCACCTGAATCTATATCCAGTACCCAGTGTTCTATCATTGACATTGACAGTCATTCGCACAGTCTCACAGATGCACCCACTGCCCTCTATGGCGTCTAGAGAGGACTGCTGCTGCTGGACTCCCTCGTGTTGCTAGGGCCCCGCTTGCCATACTGTTCTGTATTGTTTCAGAGAACAAAGCGTGACCTACAGTATCTGAAGACAAAGTTAACTGATGGTTTCTCAGTGTTCTCCAATAAAACACCAGCATGACCTTTCTTGGAACCTTCACTCCATTCTTCAAATTTGTCAATACATCTTCAGTATCTGCAGCCTAGTAATCACAGATCATTACTTTTCACGAGCATTTCAAAAACTAACCCAGCCTTACTGAGGGATCAGTCTGGCCGTCCTTGTCACAACCGCAATAAACTGCCTCTAAGTCAATAAACTTCTTATTGTAATATTGGATTTAGTTGTTCCTAGTTTCCACTAGTAATGAAGGTGAATTTTTCACTCTGTGACGATTTGAAATGCTTCCAAACATATGTGCCCAGCCCACTGTCTGTCTTCTCTTCCAAGCCTTATAGTATGCATAGGATGTAGGCCAGGTCTATGAGTACCTCTTTCTTTTTCATTATTGCTTGAGAGCCTTTGATCAATATTTTAACATATTTTTAATCTGTCTTACCCTTAAGCTAACTAAAGTCACTAAATTTAATTTACTTTCATGTTTATTTTCAACAGTGTATTGTATTGTGATCTTTTCAGAAAAAAATTTTTCTATGATTTATCCCAGCAATTAGTGTTGTAATTAAATAATTTTGTTCATAAGTACATTCATAATGTAATTCATATACACATAATTATGTTATTGTATAATGTTATAGTACACCTACCCATGCACACACCTAACCTTTATAGACAACATTTTGTTTTTAGAAAGGTGGTCCTTGTGTTGTCCATCTAAATTATATCTCACCCTATTTTCCTGGCTATATGAAATTGATCTATAGTTGCATCATATTTTTATGTAAAAGTCATAATATGTTGAAATAAAAGTTAATATGCAGCAAGTAACATCTAATTTAACTTATATGGTTTGTCTCATGTCCTATGCTAGTATTTTTAGAAAGAAAATAATCATGATAATTTTCTCCAAGGATTCTAACCTGATACCTATTTTGTAGCTGTTGCAAAGAAATTCTTCTGAACATATTTTAAAAGTAAAGTCATCATGAGAATATCTCAGAAAAAAATAAATGTAAAATTATGAGTCAATTTTTAAAAAATGACCAAACCATCATTTGGATGGAAAAGAGAATATTGAGAAGCAGTTCAGAGGAGGGGACAAGGTAGGGGAAAGCATACCCAAGGATATTGCTGACGTGAAGTTTAAAATAGCTCGATGTCACTGAGCTGATCAGAGTATTCTACAATCATTTAAATTTTATAGCAAGTTGAAAACAGCCAACTATTCAACCTCAAGTTATTAAGGAAGAATTGCTGTATTGTGAAGCCAAACATGCTTCAAATTTATCTGCCTTGGGAGCTGCATGCAGCCATGCTCTCTGGAAGCTTAGGACCCACTGTGAGTCTTTACCACAAGTCTATTTTTTTTTTTGCAGCCAAACTGTGCTTTAGAGCATTGTATGTTTCTCTTTGAATTCTTGTATTGTTTGGTTATACAGTCAGTATTCCATAGGGCATAAAGGAAACATTATCAACAGGAAGAATGAAAAACAGCAGAATTGTGGAATAATTGAAGGACATTTGGAGAAATTTACTGACTCTAGATATTCCTGATTATTTCATTGTAGATATACAACTTAAACATTGAGCAATAAGCTGATGCCATCAAAAATTGATTATTTGCAATTGCGTCACTCTGGGTGAATTGTCTAAGAGGTGAAAAGTTTAATGCTGATAGAGCAATAGGAGACCCCAAAGTGGAGACTTTAGAAAGGGGCGTGGGGAAGGTAGGAAAGATACAAATATGAGCACAGGGAAAGGTATGAAGAACATTCCCCGTCTATCCCTTTAAAACAAAAATACCTACACAAGGCAATGATCACTTCCTCTATTAAATTCTGGATTATATAACTTTATTTTTTACTGGTTATTAGGACATGTTTTTGGCAGAAGTATTCATTTAGAATATTTCACACTTAATGTTATAGCCTCATTGAAGATTAAAACTAATCTGGGCTGGAGAGACAGCTCAGTGGACTAAAGTACCTGCTTAGACAAGCTTAGGCAATCACAAGGACCATGGTTCGATCTCTGGCAACACTTGCCTTGCCAGTCCCACCCCCAGGGCAGGCTGAGCCA
>NDGM011023743.1:0-13984 GCA_002564305.1 Octomys mimax
AACTGTCCTACCGATTTGATTTGAAACTGTCTCATTGCTGTTTGTTTATCAATAAAATTATGGAAAAAATAGTATTTTTTTATCTTTAAAGACTAATTATAGGGTCTAATCTATCAAATCTTAATGCGTGTAGATAGCTTTGCTCTGTCTTTATAGCACTTCAAACCAGCTATCACAGTATTAGCTAAATTGCAAGCAAGTAGAGCAAGAATATTCTGGAACCAGTAGTCACACTTTTCAAAGCTGATATTACAGAACAATAATGATGGGTCAAGCTTTTAGGGACTCAGTGACAAACTGCAACGTACTCTATTTATGGTGAAAGGCTTGCACTACAATTAAACCTGAATATTGAGCTTTAAGTTTATAAAAAAAACAAGTCTAACTTAACATCTTTGGTCTTAAAATAAAAAAAAAAAGAATGTTCTAAAGGTTTTCCACCACTGTTATAGAGCCATAGGTTCTCTTTTTCTAATATCAGTAGCTCAGTGTCTGAAATCCTGGCTTTTACATTTTCCCCAGAGTGAGGAGCCCAACGGAGTGTTCTACCTTGTTCTCTGCTTTTCAGTCTTTCCAGCCTGAAGATTTAAAGCCAGTTGTGGTGTGTGTTGGGCTGGCCCCACACCCTGGCCATGCTGAGCTGGCCTTGGACAGCGAGTATGGTGGCACACGCCTTCAATCCCAGCACTAGGGAGGCTGAAAACAGGAGGATCACTATGAGTCCGAGTTGTGTGAGACCTTGTCCTAAGTACATTAAAATAAATAAACAAATATATAGTAAAGAAAATAAAGCCAGTTTTGGACTTAGAGATGTTTAAGTTTGGTGACTTTTAAGTTCTCCTTAGATTAAAAACTATGTAAAGATTATTTCAGTGGAAATAGTGAAAATTTTCATTAATTGAGTAAAAGCCAGACAAAAGATCAGTGACAAGATTATGAGACAGAATGATGATTTAGATAATAGTTTTTTGGAATGGAATAAAAAAAAGGAAATGGGTAAATTGCAAAAAATGAAAGGGTAATGTTTGTGATACACTTGCTTTTGTTGCCTTTTGGTTCTTGTTTGATTTTGTTAAGAATGACTTGCTATCTAATTAGTTACTATGAAATGCAGTTTATTACCTTTGGTCTGCTTTCTTCCTTTCCATATTTTGCACACCTTACAAAAAATCTCATTTGTCTCTTTCTCTCTGCAAAGTTAGACAGCTCAAGTGTATACACTGTGTCTTTGTAACTCTAGCCTATGGTTCCATAAATCATTTACTCTCTCAAGCTGTGCATTCTGCTCTGTGAGTTGATGGGGCTTCTTCATTTGTTCTGTCTCCTAGATATTAAGAACTAAAACGACCTGAAAACTAAACAGACTGTATAAAGAAGTTTCAGTCCTTTAAAGCCAATTTTATGGACATGAAATGTCAAAGTATTTATTTTGACACAGGCTATAAACCATACCTTAAAAAAAAAAAAGAAGCACTGCACAAGCAGATCTCAAAATATTTAAGAAATATTTTCTTGAGAAATGAGATATGCTACATTGTTATGGTTTTAAGCTTGCTAGATCAAAGTATACCACCAGTGATAAACTTACTAAATTGTGGATGAAAAAACTCTTTTTTCTTATCCTCTTCAAGGTTTTTAAAGTGTTTTAAATCTAAAACAACTTATTTTTTAGTCCTGTAATATCTGCAAATTTGTATATCCAATATAGACAAATATGATCCAAGTATAGGTATTCAGATTTCTGTTACCATAAGCTTGTGGTTCTGGAGCTTGTATTTTGCTTTGTTGGCACTGGTGAAAAATGGCCATTGAAATTCAGCTTTGGAAGACAGTTATGGATCAGTCTCTGAAAGCACAGCTACACCTACTGTGTCTTTATGAATATGGGAGTGGTGAGAAGGCTAATTGTCTTAATTTAGTGTATTTAAGGACATAGATGTTTTCCTCATTATTTCTGGAATTCCATGAAAAGTGGAACATTAAATGTGAGCTAAACAGTTCCTATGTTTAAGTTTTCTTTTGGTTTTTATGTGAATAGACCTGACTGCCATGAACCTGTAAGATAACTTCATCCTATAGGGAGATGGTGGATTATGAATCCACATGAACACAGCAATCTTGAACTTCCCTGTGGATGATGTTTATGTTCTTTGCTACTCATTGCTTCCTGGAATCCCAGGAAAGGGCTCATTCTGAGTTGTGCCTCACTCTAACACAACCTTTATGCAGCAATATCTTGTGCCCTATAGCAATTTACTTCGGTGGAATTCAAATCCAGATATTTGACTTGTTGTCATTTGATTTACTCTTCAATTGCTTTAGCTATAGGATATTTGTTGCCTGTGCTAAGTTGACCTTACTATTCTGTTGCAACAAAATGAAGCTGTCATTTCATAAGCAACTCCTTTCTTAATTGTTGCCTACCAGATCCAAAAGTGTGATCTTGACTGTGAACAGAAGAGTAATATAATTTTCATCATGTAAAAAAATTCCAAATACTCAACCTTCTGCTAAGTATAAAGCGAAGGACATTCTCAGTTCTCAACTACTGTTAATATATTTACACTCCCAAATAAGAGACTTTTTTTGTGTTTTGAAAGTAATGTAAATGAGGTGACATGCTTAGGTGAGGGAGGAGGGCCTGAAGAAATAAGATGGGAAAAAACATCTTTTGAAATAAATTCATTTTGTATCATTATTTGTATTTGGCCATACTCTCTAATATTTGTAATTAGTAAAAGTAAGTGGAAATTTTAAAAATTGTAATGCTATTCAAAGTAAAATGTGATCTTCGATGGTATATCTTTGATTATGTACTTTTATTGCAAAATTAATACAATTTTTCTTGCAGTTGGTATTTGAATGATATTATTTTAAATAGATTATAAAATCGTGCTATGAATTTGCTTCTGTAATTGTTCATTCACATGGCACTGTTGACAACAGTTGATTCAAAAGCATCGCAGCACTCCTTGGAGTAGAGGAGAAACCACATCTGTTACATGATGTTAAGCTTAATAAAATAATCATTGTGTCTTATACAATTCTATTTAAGTGTTGCATTTTTGTATAGAAAGTAAATTTGTTAGTGGTTAATTGTCATTCTAGTATAAAAAGGTTTTTTTTTTTTTTCTCCAGGTATTTTGTTTTTCTGTTTGCCTAATCATATCTTTAAAAGTTAGGCATATACTTGACTTTAAACACATTTTGATATGCTTGAAAAATACTTTTGATTTGCCATTTAATTTTTTACCTTCTAAATCATTCCTGTAATATAAGCCTAAAAGAAATGTTTCACAGTATGTCCCTTAAAATAAATGCTCACAATTTTAAAAAATGCATCACTTTGATTAAATGCTTTTAAGATGTCAGAGGACTATAAAAATATATTCATATTGATGAAGAAAGCAAAACTTGAGAAAACCAAGTCTTCTTTTTTAAAAAAATGTATTTAGTACAGGGTCTTTAGCGTCTCACTACACAGATCAGATTCCTAGTGATCCTCCTGTTTTCAGCCTCCCAAGTGCTGGGATTATAGGTACATGTCACCACTCCCAGGCTAGAAAACTGAGTCTAAATACTACATGGAGCTGGGGGTATTGGTGTATGCCTGTAATCCCAGCACTTCTGAGGCTGAGGTGGGATGATCTTTGGGAGTTCAAGACTAGCCTGGGCTACAAAGTGAGGTTAAGACCAACCTAAACTGCACAGTAAGACCCTGTCTCAAAAAAACAAAACAAAACAAAAAAACACGTGGATGGCTTACAAAAAACAACTGTCACCTTCTATTTCTGGTATCTTGCTTGTATAGCCTGTTTTCAGTAGCTTGCTTGTACAGGCCTCCTCAAATGTCCTGTACTTCATCACATCCCTTTCTGCCTATGTGTTCCCATCGAAAACTTCTATATAAGACAATCCCAACAATCCCTTGGGGCTCAGGCTTTACAATATATAGCTCCTCTGAGCCTATCAGCATTATAAATTTTCATTCCCTCCACTGTTCAAGTGCTGCTCAGTTTCTTTGCCTCTAGCAAACCTAGAAAACTGCTATAACATTCTAGTTTCCTAATTGGGAAGCCAATAGTGCTGGTCCCTTGTGCCATAAGCTCTGAGTCAGGAAAGCAGCTGCTGGACCCCCTCCCCAAGAGAATGAGAGGACGTGCCTACCAACTCCTTGATGGGACATCCTTCACTTCACTGGGAAAGGACAGGCAATAGAAGCTCTACCTTCTTCCTGACCAGACTTGGTAGAGAGATAGACCAGTCCCCTGTATATCTTCTGGTTAATGTAAGGCCCTAGGGCCCATCCTAAGTCAGGCCCATCCACAGAAGGAAAGGGAAACTAATCACCTCCCAAAGTCTCAGGCCATAGACTTTAGTCAGGGTTCTCCTGTACAGGGAGAGGAATGTTTTAACCTCTGAATGATTTTTTTCAATGAGTATGGACATAACTGTGGGTCCATAGTGTAAATCTGTGGAATCTAACCTGTGCTTCCTTAGCAACGGCATACAGCATAATGGTGACTACAATAGGGACTGACCAGTTCTGGGTTTATATAGGTACACCTTTGCAAAGATGTGCTTAAGTTCCTGCAAGGGACATGACCAGTTGGGAATCTGAGTGGTCCCTCCTTGCAGTTCTCCTCAGACTCTCCATGTTCCTGGCTTCTCCAAACTTCTGCAGTGTACCCCTGTCCTTTAGCTTCACATGCACAGCTTCACACAGTACCCTCTCAGGGGCATACTGCTTGGCCTCCTAGGCCTTCTGAAATATGGGCAGAATCCATCCCGACCTCACAACTATGCCATTCCACATGTACCTAAAACCAGCATCACATGGATGATGTCAAAGTTTGCTGCCTGCCAGCTGGAGCAGTAGCCAGGATTTCTTCTCTCTTGTCTGTAAAGGTCAAGTGCCTGGATCACTGAGCACTCTGAATCCAATTCTAAGGAAAAAAAATTCTCTAGGCTGCTGCCATACTGGAACTTGGTACTCTGTAGTTTCTTCTCAAAGCAAAGTGTTTTGTTATTGCAATTTTGAAGCTGTGAAGGGTGGAGTCCTAATGCTTCTTGTGATGCCTGTAGGGCATCTGTTCTATTTTCCTCTTCTTCTTCAGCAGTCAAGATATCCTCTGCTCTACCTTTTCAGTTCACAGCTTTACTGGAGCTTGCTTTTGGCCAAACACAATTTTTTCAAATCATTCTGTGGGTTCTTTGCTTTTGATTCACAACATAAATCTGGCTCAAAACCCCCAACAGTAGCTATTCCAAACATCTCAACAGTTGACTTCCTTGAAACTTCTTGTGCCAATATAATTGTCTGCCACCCTGAATCTTAGTCTCTGGACATGGGGCAAAATGCTGACAAGCTTTCTCTCAAGCTATAACACACACTGTCTGGAGTCCAGCAGCCAATGCAGCCCTCCCCCACTTTTGTTTTCCAGCAGAAACCTTCCTAAGCCTGGTTTTCACCAACAGCATTTATGTCAACCTTCTGGTCTTCTGAGCTTTTTCAGGAATTTCCCATGCAGAACAGCCAAAGGCATTCCAGCTCTACTTTTTCAACTGCCATTTCTGAACCTTTCCAAAAGCTCCTGAACTACATGTTCAGGTATTGTCACAGCATTGACCTCAGTTCTGGTATCAAGTTTGTTATAGTTAGAATTTTAAAAGGAAAAAATTTAAGAGCCATAATTTATAAGATTATTATATTCTCCCAAATGAGTCAAATGCAAAAGAATGTGAATATCTGTCCATATAGTAGAGACTCAATTAATCCGCTTGAGGACCTGGATCTCAAGGCATTATTTTGCAGGAGTCCAACTGAAGTTCTAGGGACCATAGTAGTTGGCCTAAAGCTTGTGAAAATGTATCATGCAAGTCTATATTGAGGATCTGCACTGGGAGGGTCCAAAGATCAGTCGTGGAAGGTAGAAAGTCTGAGCCAGTGGGATGAAGCATCTGTGCCAGCAAGGTGAAGGATCTATGCTAGAGTCAGAAAGGGGCACTCAAGGTAAGGACCATCACTCCCTCCAAGAGAGCTGTAGCCATCCTCATCTATAGCAAGGACCCAAGCTCCTCCAATGATGAGAATAGCAAATTCATGTCAGGAAAGCCAGTGTGACAAGCTTATCCAGAAGGATCAACAACACACCATCTTCCCCTCCAGTTCTTTTTTGTGTTGTTTACAGTAATCTTCAGGTGAGCCATGCACACACAGCACCACTCTGATTCATTTCAGCTAGGTGTTCCAAGTGACCACTAGTTAATGCAACAGTCATGCCATCCCTGGATCTGCTATGGGCCTGATGTACTCCAGGACCATCAGTCTACTGTCCTTACAAAACCTATTCTGAAGACCTCTACCCATAATTAGAGCCTTCAAAAGTCTGATTCTCCATCTCTTCCTGACTACTAGAAAAGGAAACCCCTTCAGTCTGTGTGGACAGGACCTCAGACCTTTTTTCTTTTTTGATCTGGGGATTGAACTCAGGCCCTTGTGCTTGCCAGGGAAGCACTTATTCCACTGAGCCATCTCCCCGGCCCACAACCTCAGATTTTGTGCTTGTTACCCTGATTGCTATTAAGTTTGCAAGTACCATCTCTTAGATACACTGTTAGAGGCTGAAAAAGACTTGTCTCAGAGACTCCTTAGCCACATGGACTACTTATCCTAACACAGATCCTCTGAAAACTCAACTCCACATGACAGTAAGACAACAGCCCTGATCTTCTCATACTGGAGACTGATTAGCTTATGCATGACAGAAATCTGAAGGTGCCTTTCATGGGAAACTATCTGCCATAAAGGCTAATTATAATGAATTGTCACCTGTGGTTCTTAGCACCCCATTTTTCTATAACCTTTGCTTAGGTCTAGCTGAGGTCACCCTGGCTAATTAGAGATGAGGCAAAGGTGTCTGCAAGCCCTAACCTTCTTGTGTTTAGTGTGTTTAACTGGTACCATTTGCTTCTGCCCAGTCAACTACTGATTCTCCATCTCTTCTTGACTACTTCTTTTTAATAGTCATAGCTCCAAGCAATAGCATGTGGCCCTGGCTGTGGGTCCATGAGCTCTAAGTTTGCTGTGCAGCAATGACATCCCAGTCTACACTTGCCCTGTGCCCCCAAGACTGTAATCATACAATAACCATGGGTGGACACCACATTACTGGGCTTAGCTCCTACACCTATATTCTAGGTGGATATTAACCAAATGATGTCCTGAGCCAATGTACTACTGACCACAGGCCCAAGGATAGGCCCTTCTGGTTTATCCAATCACAGGCCTGGGGTCAACCTGTGACAATCAATATAAGAAAGGCTCATGAAACAACCATGTGACCCACATGTGCATTTCTGGTATGGGAGGCAGTACAAGATGGGGCATGTGAAAAACAAAGGAGGTTTACAAATGACTGATAGATCTAGACTGAGAACCATCACAATCCTAATGATGTATAGATTTGTCCAGCCTCTACTGGTTGACTCAGTTGCCACTTTTGTCCACTTCACAGGGCAAGACCCCAGTTTTATTACCTGTGTTTGACCTACCACAGTAGGGCCTGTATGAGAATTTTATTTCCAGTCAATTAGAGTCTCCCAAGAAACTCCTCAAAAATGAATGTAAGTGCTCTATAGGGCCAATGACCACAGGAGTCCTCCTTGATAACTCAAGGGCTAACATGAAGTGCTTCCATAGCCCCCAGAGTGGTTCAAAAAATGAGTATCTAAGATCCATAACTTAAAATCAGCACTATCTAATAACATGACCCAGTGCAGGCCCCCCAGAGTGTTCTACTTATGTGAGGACACAGCTTTTCATTGTCTGAAGGTAAACTGTGTGGGCACATACGTCCAGGTTTCCCTCACTCCTGAGTTCTCCATCTTTATAGACCAGGAAGTAGAGATGACTGTATACCCTGACAACAGACCATACAGGAAAGGAACATTGCTAGCCTCAATCTTAACAAACACAGGAATAGCCATCAGAATAGAGACCAGTATAAAAGCAATCGGGACTTTCATAGAGCTGTACTATTGGCTGTCCTGTGAAGTAAATAATGACAATGACATAAAATGAGTTGCTGACTCACTATTTTCCTTTCAAAGACAGATTAATTCATTGGCAGCAATAATCCTTCAAAGTAGGTATGCCTTAGACCTTTTCACCGCAGAAAAGGGTGGTGTATGTATCTGCATGGGAAAAATACTGTTTTTATGTAAACCAGTCAGGGGTGGTCCCCACCAAGGTCAGAAAGTTAAAAGACAAGTTCATGCAGAGGAAAAAAGAATTAAAAGAGGGCTCAAGTTAGATTCCAGGCCAATAGATAACATGGGTCCTGCCCTCAGTGGGACCACTGCAGACTATCTCATTATTTGTGACAATAGCACCAGGCCTCCTAATGAGACTCAGATCAACCACAGTCATTAAGAGGGCCATTGCTGGATCCTGACTCATACAGCTGTCTGGGAGACGGTGATGCCCTATAAGACTATATATGGAATCAAAGGGGAAAAGTGATGAAGAAAAGACAACTTTAGAAGAGTAAAATTTAAGACCAACATGGAGCATTAACACAGAACAACTTTCTTGTCTGCTTTTGATACTTTGCTTATACAACCCACCTCAAATACTCTGTACTTAACCATGTCCTGTTCTGCCTTTATAACTTGTCCTGTGTGTTTCTGCCAGCACCTTCTTTATAAGGCAGCACCAACAAAGGCTCAGGGCTCAGACTAGAATGCACAGTTCCTCTGAGCCCACCAGCATAATACAGTTTGCTTCCCTCCACTATCCAAGCAGTGCTCAGATTCTTCCCCTCTAGTAAATCTAAAACTGCTATAACAGTATCTCTCTGTTTTCACTTTTGCGTAGTTCTCAATATGCCTAGTTGGAATTGAAACATCAAAAGAGTAGCTTTTATCTTTGCTTGGCTCAACTGTGTGCTAAGCCAGTATGTCATTCTCTCTCTGCCAAGCTTCCTTAGTCCCCTCCTCTCTTCTCTGTCCCAACCTTGTCCACTTGATCCCCTCAGTTCTGGTGATCTGGACAGAGAACAGCCTCCATGTATCAGAACACTTGGTTGTCTGCAAGCAAGGATGATACCAAGCTCCATGACAGCAGAACAGATAACTAGAGAAGGACCTCCTGGCTGAAATTGGCAAGAATGTGTTTTGACATGGCATCACAAAAGAGGCATGATTCAAGGAAGACCCTTTAACTGACAGGGAAAAAATTCTCTTCAGGTTCAATCACCTCTGCTCTTTTTTTTTCTTCATTGTTATGCACAGTACACTTCTTAGAGGCAGGCTTCTGACAGTAAAATAGAAAAACAAAATGAGGGGCTATAGCAAAGAAGACAGAGACAGCCCTCCTTTTCAGTGAGGAGCTTAATAGGGAAGGACATTCTTTCTCTCCCTCCAAAATGCAGAGGAAAGGGGAATAGTAATGGATGAAATGGGCTGTGCCTTGGGAGAGGTGCCAGAGTTCAGTAGCTGCTCTTTGGAGACAAATTCTAGACTATTTCTGCATTTAGCTTTGACAGTTATCCCACTGAGACCAACTCTGGTCAGGGAGTAAAGCTGCAGATCCCTCGAGCTGATGGGGAGAAGAAAACTTCTGGGGCCAGGGCAGTCTCCACACCAATTGATCTCCAGCTGAAAAAAAAAAAAAAAAGAAAGACTTTATTCTTTTTGAGGCATCCCTGCAAGAGTAGAAAACACAGCAGGAGATTTCCTTCCACAGGAAGCATGCATTCATGCTTCTCTGAAGGGAAAAGTGTTGGAGAGGTCCTTCTGAAAACAAAATGCCTAGATTGTGCAGCTCATCTATTATTTTATTTTCATTGGTAATGTTACTTTGTTAGCCATGCTGGGTCGATGAAAGCTGGTGTATTGAAAAGTTTTTTTTAATTTTTTTTTTACTGGTGAAAATAAAATCAGCTTATCTTATATCTTCCCTTTAAAGCAGCATGGTTGCACATATCCTGTGAAAAGAAAATGTCACTCTGCTTCTTTTGCTCCCATGTGACTGAACTATTTGGAAGAGAAGTTGATTTTGCTTGCTGTGGGATTGATTTTAAATCCGCCTTTGAATTACCTTCTCTAAGAGCTGTTTCCAGTCTGTGTGTTGAAGATCCCAGTTGAGCTGTTAATTTCATCCTACATATGTAGTTTAAGCAAACCAAATATTTTATGCTCTTATTTGAAAGAGGTAAATATTACATTTATGACTAGTAATAAAACTTTAACTCATATGCTTGATGAATCAGTGTTGTTAAAAAATAATGTGTGCAGAACCTCATGATTCTATTTGCTAATATTCTACTGTGTTTGAGTACAAAATCGATCATTTTTTATGATGCAACCATTGTTGATAGTCACACCAAAGCACCATGGGCAGGGGTGGGAATGTACCATTGAAAGAGGGGGGCATGCTATTTCAAGAAGAAGGGGGGAATGAAAGTTAGGTGAGGGGGTAGAGTAGGTGGGAGAGGAGGGGAGGGGAGGGAATGCAAAGGGAGGGCAAAGAAGAAGGGAGGTAAAGGAGGGAATTTATTATAAGCATTCTCCTAAAAATCAGAGTAAAGTACAGCAAGAATATCATATCATCTCTGTGATGAAACATGAACTACACATGCTAAGAGATTATTGAGACCATTCTCAAACATGTACAGTTATCTAAAGGATCTTGACAGAAAAGCTAAACTTTCTACTCTGAAATATGGGTGATGAACTAGTCAAGACTTTGCAGTCAATTTTGTATTCCTAAATTGCTTCCAGAAGACTTTGCTATTTCTCTTGGTCCCTTTAGCTCTGGCCAACTCCAAGGTGTATTCGCAAATGAAGAATTGTGATGTAAAGGTCTTTAATGAGTCAACGATTTGGAACCTGCCGTCTGCTTTAAAGATGAACCCTTACACAATTCCCTTCAACCCTTTTGAAATCATATTGAGGACATATCAGAAATGCTTTGTAGATATATGAATATTTTTAAAGTGTTGCTTTTACAACTTGGACAGATTTCCTTTCAGCAATCTCATTTTTATGTTATCAGTCACACATTGTTTTCTGGGAAGTTTTAAAGAGTTGCAGTCCATCTTAGCTAAAAGTTGCATCTCTGTATCATCATGCATTCACTAGTTTTCCTTTTATTGCACTCTGTATATAGATAGATACCACTATGGATATATCTAAATCTATATTGAAACCAAAATGCTTTACTCTATTTTCATAAGAACAACTCTGCCTAATTAATGGGAGAATTAGCAGAAGAATGACAAAACTGGTTGGAAGAGGATATGGGAGGGCCAGCAAGATAGCTCAGTGAACTAAGTGCCTGCTTAGGCAAGGACAAGGATGGGGGTTTGATTTCTGGCACCACGTGCTGGGCTGGCCCAACCCCTGGGTGCAGTGAGCTGGCTAGGTAGTCCAGGTGAGGTGGCATGCGCCTGTAATCCCAGCACTGGGGAAGCTGAAAACAGGAGGATCATTAGAGTCTGGGATGTGTAGTGAGACATTTTACCAAATACATGAAAAAAAAATTAACATGAGGATATGGAAATAAGAATTTTACATAGATACAGAAAAGAAGGGGCCTGCCCCTTAGTTCAGTTGTTTAAGTGGCTGCTTCAACAAAGCAGTCAGCCTCAGGTTGCTGTGGTTCTATCCCCACCACTCCAGTCAGCCAAACATGCCCTGAAGGCATTCTGAGCCAGCCAAAAAAAAACAGAAAAGAAAATTTGTGTTATGCTATACTTGTTAATACTCCTCAGGACAAAAATGGTAATCTTTGGGTTAACTTTTCAACTTGGAAAAAATGGGAATAATTTTATCAGTTTCATTTTACTTTTTGAAATAGGAAATTAAAGTCTAGGATGTTTAGACACCTGAGTTTTAATGACTAAAAATATAATAAATCTAACAAGAGTTACACTTCACTAGAAACATTTATTGAGTTTATATATTAGCATGACATTAGTAAAGAACTTACTCAACTTTTTTCCCTATTTCTAATTTTAAGTAATTTTTCTTAATAGTGATACTGATACAAGAGAACTATAAGTCCCAACCTGATAGATGTCAGATGTGCTAATTTAGTGTACCCTGAAATTGTGTACCCTGAAATTAATGAATGAATTCCAAGGAACAATGGAGGCTAACAGTAGGACAAGTTTATTGAGAGATAGCTTCTCAAAGATGGGAAGGGTCTTGAAAGTGCATTGCCAGCAAGGCTTTTTGTGAAAACAAAGCAAAGTCTCCATGTGGGTGAGGCATGGGTATAACTAAGGTTACAGGTGTGGCAGCTTAGCTAATATTGATCCCATAGAGAAACAAGTTATATAGCAAAGGCATATGGAAAAAAGCAAAGACATTTTTGGGGAAGGGTTCTGTACAGATTCTGTGGTCACCACCGGGGCAACTAATGCCTATCTGGACTTCCCCAACCAGGTGATGCTGGTTACAGCATAATGGAAAGTTATCATTTATGTCTTAGGAAGGCATGTATGTGAGCCTGACCAATGTATCTCTATCCTGAGACCTGGCTTTCTTCAGATAGGTGATTTAAAACAAAACAAAAACTGGGTTTTCTATGTAGTTCAGGCCAGCCTTAAACTCACTTGGTAGTCCAAGCTGGCTTCAACTTTTTTTTAATTTTAATTTTTTAAAATATATTTAGTAGAGGGTCTACAGGGTCTCACTATACTGATCGGACTCAGTGATCATTCCTGTTTTTCAGCATACCAAGTACTGGGATTATGAGCATGCACCATCATGCAACTTCTTCAAAAACTTATAACAGCATCTATTTTCAAAATTAAAATAACTCCTCCAATAAAATGTACAAATTATAAAAGTCTCTTATGCTATATTTTATGGCCTCTCTTTTAATAATTAATCCTTGCCATAGTTTAATTATCATGATTAGCAGATCATTATTGAATTCAAATTCTTTGTTACATAAAAATTTTATGACATTGAACAGAATGTTATTCTGATTGACTCTTGACCACAGAAGTTGACACAACCCTGGGTACCAAAATAAAAAATATTTATTTAAAGCTCCAATTACATCTTAGCAACTCAACATTAAAAAAGTCAACATCTAACATCTTTGGTATATTTTTGGTGGTCTATTTATTTATTTATTTATTTGTGTGTGTGTGTGTGTGTGTGGAAGGGTTTACAGGGAGTTCAGGATCTCACTACTAGATCAGACTCATAGTGATCTGCCTGTTTACAGCTTCCCAAGAGCTGGGATTACAGGCACGAACCACCACACCCAGTCTCAATCTCTGTTTCAGTGTGCCCTGGGGGTGTGGCCAACAAAGCAGGCCTGGGGATCAAACCCCAGGGCCCCTGCGCCTGCTTGTAGGCACTTTAATCTGCCGAGCTATTTGGCCAACCCTAACATCTTTGCTTTAGAGAAAAGCGTTTTCAATGAAGAAAGGGGTAGTGAGGAAATAGGATACTTCTGATAGGCGGGTTACTGTCCTAGTGGAGAATGCTAAATGTGGTTTGATATTGAAATGAATACATTTCCAACCCTAACTTATATCACATAATCTAACAACAGAGCACAAATTAAAATTAAAATTCAAAGTGTCCTGAAAAATCCAAACTTTACATTAACATAATTATAGTTTTCAAACTTAGTGAAGAATCAGAATCATTAGAAAACTTCATATTATATCTTTCTGGATTTCCCTAGACCTACTAATTAAAAATACTTGTAGACGTTTGGCCACCAGTAAGCGTTATGGACATTATCCATGTCCACGACACACTAGAACTTTGTGCGATATCCTATCCCCAAGCTGTTAGAAGTGCTGGTCATTTATTTGTCATTCCAGTATTTTCTTATGTTTTATTCTTAGTAATTCTTTACTATTGTGAACATTTTTTCTTAGTTCAATTCTTTTGAAACATTTAATTTTTAGTTAATTAGTATTTAATTTTCTGAATATTGCTTAATCTTAAT
>NDGM011023749.1:0-10913 GCA_002564305.1 Octomys mimax
TTTTCCTGACTGGCCTTCTTTTCTGTAGGCTGCTAGTATCAACACTCTCATTTTCCATCTATAGTTCCATTCTGCATCCTTTTTACTATGAAACACCACAACTCAGACAAATTTATTTCTGTAAACCCTTTTAACTTCTGCAGCTTGTGTCAGATATCTAGGGTTCACTGAGTAAGGTACAACTTCTGGGTTTTAAGGCCTCCTGCATGTAGCTGTGCCCAAGGAACATGAAGATAGCTTTCCTTGGGTCTGGGGAGATGGCTCAGTGGAATAAGCACTTCTCTGGCAAGCTCAAGGAGCAGAGTTCAATCCCTGGTTCCCGGGTGGCAGGCAGAACAAGTGGGTCCTGAGGGTGATGGTCGGGGGTCACAGCCGCTTATCATTTGGAACTGCCAGTGTGACCATGTGGACTGGCCGGTCATACGGGGACAGTGTCTGGAACAGCAACCCTTGAGCCATTTCAGAGGGTCATGAACAAGATCAATCCGAGCCTGAATGTAAACAACCTGGTCAGGGTGATCCAGATTTCCAAAGATGACTCTCTGGACCTGGTAAGCAACAGAAAGGTTAAAAGAGCCTTCTGGAGGCCAAGCAGCCTAGGGGGAGGAAGGCCATTCCAATTTGGAGAAGGTACAGCATTTTCTGGAGGACATGGAGTCTCCGTACTCTGAGGCTCATCTGAAATCAGACAGCTCAGAGGTTCGAATGATAATATTTGTAAGTTTTCAGAAACCATCCTGGGGCCAGAAAGTCTCCCCTTGGGAAGTGGTTTCAGAAGGCTCTGGTGTTGCAGGCGGCTGAGTTAGACAGAAATATTATAGGCAGTCAGACAGGGTCAGGTCCTCAAGGAGACAAGATGGAAAATAAGGTGACTTTGCAACTTGGAAGAGACAGACCTATTATTATTATTATTATTATTATTAATTTTATGTATTTGGTATGAGGTCTCACTACGTAGCTTGGATTACTGGTGTGCATCAGTAATCAGTGGCTTGGTGGTCAGGTCAGTGAACCCAGGTCATGGCTAGTACGGCATATGGTAGTGGGTATCGAACCTGGGTTCTGGCTCTTGCCTAGGCAGGTGTTTACACCACTGAGTTATCTCTGAGGCCCCACTACTGATTTTCTAGTGTTGACATTATATCCTATTGCTAGTGAACTAAGTTATTAACTGCAGAAATGTTTTCTCGGAGATTTTGAGATCTTGAATGTATAGGATCATGTCATTTGTAAATTATAATTGAACTTTTTGCTTTTCTATACATACCCCTCCCTTTTATTTTTTTCTTGCATGTAATTACTCTGACTAATGTTTTCAGAACTATATTAAATAGGAGTGGTGATAGTGGATGTGCTGGTCTTGGTCTTTTTAGAGGGAGAACATTCAGCTGTTCTCCATTTAGTATAATGGTGTCTGTAGATTTGTCACAGGTGGCTTTTGGCAGATTGAGTTAAAGATCTTCTATTCAAATTTTCTTCATAGTTTTTAATCATGAATGGAGGTTGAATTTTGTCAAATGCTTTTACTACATCTTTTCAAATGATCACATGATTTTGGTATATTTCATGTACTGATTTGGTTATATTAAACCATCCCCTCATCTCTGGGTTGAATCCCATTGGGTTACGCTATATGATCTTCTTGATTTTCTGCATTCCATTCGCTAGTAACTTACTGAGTATTTTTTCATCTATGTTCCTGAATGAGATTGGCCTGTATTTTTCTTTTTTGGTTGGATCCTTGCTTAATTTTTGTATTTAGGTATTTTTGCTTGCAGAAGTGAATTTAGGAATATTTTTTCCCTTTTAATTTTATTTAAGAATTTGAGAATATGCACATTAAATCATCTCTAAATTTCTTTGACAATTAAGCCGTGAACCTGGCAAGGCCTGGGCTTTTCTTTGTTGTTAGGTTTTTAATTACATCTTCAAGTCCACTGACCAATATTGGTTTATTTACAATTTTTATGTCTTATTAATCAATAAGCCTTGGCAACTCATATGAATCTAGGAATTTGTACATTTCTTCTATATTTTTCACTTTTATTTATTTTTTCTGTATTTGGTACAAGGTCTACAGGGTCTCACTATGTAGATTGGACTCATAGTGATTCTCCTGTTTTAAGCCTTCCAAGTGCTGGGATTACAGGTGCATGCCATCATGCCCAGTCTCAATCACCTCTCAGAGTGCCCTGGGGGTGGGTTGGCATGGCATACTGGGGATTGAACTCCCACTACTGCACTCTGCCTAAGCAGACACTTTAGTTCACTGAGCTATCTGGCCAGACCTTATTTTGCATTTTATTTGAGTAAAAGTTTTTAAGTATGTATTGATCTTCTGTGAAGGACCTGTTGTGATTTCATCATTTTCATTCCTGTTTATGTGGATTTGAGTGTTTTCTTTACTTTTTTGAATAAGATTTTCTAAAAGTTTGCCAGTTTTACATAATCTTTCAAAGAACCAACCCTTTGGTTCTTGCGTTCTTTGCAGTATTCTGTGAGCCTCTATTGAATTAACTTCTGTTCCAAGATCTTTATAATTCCTTATCTCATACAAGCTTTGGGCTTGACTTGCTCTATGAAGCTCAAGGTTCAACTTTATGTTGTATATTTGAGTTCACTCTGTTTTCCTGATGTGAGTGAGAGTTCTTCACTATTAATTTCCCCTGTATGACTGCTTTCATTGCACCCCATAATTTCCACTATGTTGTATCAGAATTATCATTTAAATGTAGAAAATGTGTAATTTCTTCTTTAACTTCATCTGTAATACATTGGTTATTCAGAATAGTGTAACTTAATTTCCTTGTGTGTATGAAATTTTTGTGGTTTCTTTTGACATGGATTTCCAACATCATTGCACTATGGTCTGATAATTTGTATTGGGTTCAATTCTTTTATATTTATTTAAGTATGCTTTATGCACTAGCATGTGATCTGTTTTGGAGAATGTTCCATGCATAGCTGATCTGAATGTGTATTCTGATACTGTGTGGTGGAAAAATCTGTAGACATCTACTAACTCCATTTGTTCATGTGTTTGGCTCAGTTCTGATATTACTTCATTGATTTTTTTGTCCAGTTATTTGTCTTTTTATGATACTGGATATTGAGGTTTCTGCATTACAATTTTGTTAGTGATTATTTGATTTTTTTATATGTTAATATTTGTTTTATATAGTTGAGAACACTGATATTTGAGAAATTTAACACAAGAACAGAATATTAAAAGCCACTACAAAAAAAAAAAAAAAAAACTACATCCCATATAAAGGAAAGGTTTTCATGATTTTTATCTCTTTTTCTTTAATTGATCTCCTTATAAGGATGTGGTGACCTCTTATGTATCTCTTAAACAGTCTTGGCTGGAAGCTTTTTTTTTTTTTCAAATAGAATAGCTATCCTTGCTTTTTTTCTAAATCCCTGTCACATGGAGTATTGTTTTCTGTCCTTTGACTTTTAGTCACTGATTTCTTTTCTGAGTTAAATGTGTTTCTTGTATGCAGCATATTGTTGGATCTTGTTTTTTGATACTTTCTTTCTTTCTTTTTTTTTGTGGCCCCACTCAGCACACCCTGGGGTCAGGGCCGGCACAGCATGTGGTGCCAGGAATCAAACCAAGGTCCCTGCATGCTTGCCTAAGCAGGCACTTTAGAATGCTAAGCTATCTCTCCAGCCCAATTGATATATTCCTACAATTTGTTTCTTTTGATAGGTGAATTGAAACTGTTAACATTGATATTATATCTGATATGCATTGACTTATCCTTGTTCTACTATTTTCCTATTGTTGACTCCCCTTTTCCCCTCTGTAATTAGTTGCCTTGCCTGGTGGATTATTCTACTGGTGTCCTTGCTATCTCTTCCAAGAATGTCCTTCTGAAGATTTTGGTGTGCTGGTTTGTTGGTCATGAATTTCTTCAGGTGTTCCTTGTCATGAAAATATTTTATTTCTCCATCAATTTTGATAGATAGTTTTGTGGGATCCATCAATCCAGGTTGAAGATTGTTTTCTTTTAGGGATAGAAATACTTCAGTACAAGTTCTCCTTGATTTAATAAGTCTGCTGTGATTCTGATGAGCTTGCTTTTATATGTGATCTGTTTCTTTCTCTAATAGCTTTTAAAATTCCATTCTTGTGTTAAATTTCTGGATTCTTAACTGTTATATGCCTTGGTGTAGAATTTTTGATCATAACTAATTAGAGTTCTATATGCCTCACTTAACTGTATATCAAATTATTTTTCTAAACTTGGTAAGTTTTCTTCTATCACTTCTGTGAACAGGTTTTTTATGTCATTTGTGTTACTTCTGGCTTTTTCATTGACTAAGATGAAATTTATGTTATTCTTATTTACAATATCTAGCAGCTGCTGTATTTTTGATAGATTCTTGTTTTTTATATTTATTTTTTATGTATTTTGTACAGGGTATCACTACACATCATAGACTTATAGCGACCCCTCATGTTTTTAGCCTCCCCAGGGCTTGGATTATAGGTGTGTGCCACCATTCCTGGTCTCAGTGGCTGTCTCAGTGTACCTGGGACAGAGCCAGCACGGCATTTGGTGCCAGGGATCAAATGCTGGTCCCTGTACTTGCCTAAGTAGGCAACTAGTCCACTGAGCTATCTTGCCTTCCCAGGTTCCTGTTTTTAAAGAAAACTTTCTTTTCATGATCACTAACCACAATCCTGTCTTCTATATTGGATATTTATTCCACCCATTGGCTCATTCTCCTGTTCATATTTTCAATTGAATTTTTAATCTCCTGGATATCTATTTGAACCTCATTCATGGACTCAATCTCTTTCATGTGGTGGGCATATACAGTTTTCTTCATTTTCTTTAGATCCTCTATTTATTTTATCTGTATCTGAGCTAGAATCACTAAAAATGTGTTTCATTATGTTCAGCACCTCTGTAATTATTACAGTTTATTTCTGGCAAGCATTTATTCTACTGAACTATCTCCCCAGCCTCAGACAGTTTATTTATGATTTGATTTTTTTTTTCTCGAACATCATTGATCTGCTTTGTTGTATACCCTGTTGCCACTTTAGAGAACCCTGGTGGGTGGTTTTCAAATTGTTCCATCTCATTCCCATATGGGTTTGCCTTTGCTGAAATGAAAGTTTTGCACTACATCTTGCTTCAGTGTCTTCTCACTGTCTAGTTTTTTTTTTCTTTTAGTTTAATGGTTGTAAGTTGTTTATGGCAGGTATTTTTATTGCTAATGTTTAGAACCTTTAGGAAATAACTATTTCTTAGAAATGTCTTCCAGGTGTAGTTGGATTTTGGGATTTGAGTCTCTTGCAAAATCCTACCTCTAATATATTTTTGATGAGAAATGGCTACCTATTTGGTCTAGTCTTTGGCACTCATGTATTGTATTTTTTATTACCCGTTTACTATCTCAGTTTTTGATTAGAAGAATGATGTCACCTTATCTAAAGTAGTACAATCAAGAATAACTGTAGCATCAAACACATCCTATAAAATGACAAACTGGTAACTATTAATTTGTCACTTGTAGCCATATTAATTATACTTGCAGTTATGTTACAGAGTCTGAAACAAATTAGGAATTGTATACAATAAACATGCATTCAACATGGGAATTTTACTCTCAGAAGAGAAAACTTAAAAGGGATTGGGAAGAGTAGAAGAAGATCAAGCAATTAGAAATGAGGCTGGAAGACAAAGGAAGATTTTGCAAACTTTACGACACAGGAGGAAAAGAGAGAAAGAAAAGATAAAAGCAAGAAGAGAACAGAGCAATAAGATCAACAAGAAAACTAGAAGCAATATTCCCAGTCATATAAAAACCATAAAAAGCAATCAAGAGAAAAGAAAAGAAAAAAGTAAGAAAAGAAAAATAAATATCCACTTCAGATATGTCCCTCCTTTCACTGATAGACAGAATGGGCTGAGTGTTGATTAATTCCAGCACCTGAATGATGGTAGAGTGGTGAATGATCATAGAAATTACACACCTTTACCTCTCTGAAGTTCAGGCCAGTTTCTGGCTATGAGGCCGAAACCTGACTTGTTTACCCTGCAATAGTCTGTGTGCCTCTTGTCAGCTTGAATTCCACTTCCTGCCTTTTTGAACTTGGCTCTTTTAGTGCCTGTGGACTTGAACTCAGTTCCACCTCAGCCTGACACTGGGAGTTGCTGGATGGACTCAGCCTGTAGTTGTAAGCCGTGAGTTCCAAGCTCAGTTGACTCCTGTCCAAGATGGCTTCCAGCTAATGCACCCTCCCAGGGGACATCTGACCCCAAGTCACTCAAGAGCCACAGCAGTCCACTGTGTGTGTCTTACTCACTGGGTCTAGTACCTTGTGACTTTTTGCTCTTCCCAAATTTCAAATGATGATGAAACCTAGATATTTTGAATTGAGTCAGAACCCTGAGGCAGCCAAAACTGTGCAACTAAGAGATATTCATGAGGGGGACTTCTGAAACTACTTCAGAAGGTGGCAAGAGTGATGGAATAGGAGTAATGATGCGATGCAAAGGATTTTTAGGGGACATCATGACAATGTATATTTTGTTAAAATTAAAATATTCACTGTATTTTTGAATCTTTCTATTCTTTGTGTAGTGAGATGTTAATGACTTTGTGGAAGTGAGGAATGAACTGTGACACCTATGTAGAGTTTATATAAACTAGTGAATTGAAACTGAGAGTAGTTCATCTGAAACATGTACTACTTTAAAAAAACAATGAAGAAACATGGATGTTTTCAGTGCATGAAATGATTGTAGTTATTGTGATCTTTTCACATTTGAGCTCTCTTTTGTTATTTTCCCTGAGGCAATTTTCAGTTAATTAACCAGCAAATTCATATTTAATACCTCATACATGCTAGTGTGTTAGACGTAAGGCAAGTGAATTTTTTCCTCTAATTACAGAATACACACACATAAGACACATGTTGTTATTATAGGAAATTTATATTAACAAACCGTGTGTCTCCAAGGCAAAGTTTTAACACTAGCACAGAGATCACTGTATACATCTAAAGCTGAAGATATTTTATCTTATAAATTGCTTAAAATGATGAGATTATGCAAAGCTAAATGGCATGGTGAGGCAATCCACTGATCAACATCTCTGGAGCCTTTTCCAGTTGCACAGAGAGAGGAGAGGGCCTGTGTGCCATGCCAACTGAACTATATAGTTCCTCTGTCTAACAACACACACTGAGATGACACAAAAATGAGATTTAATAGAATAAGCAAAGCTATCCATGAAACTGTTTAAATGAATATGTATGTATGGATACACCCTCTTTCATACTCAAACCTGTGACTATTTACAAAATTTTAGTGCTATATTATAATCTGTTATTTAAGAATGAACCATTTCTATAGGAATGTGTCAAAGTCTCAGTGGTATACAGCTTTAGAACAGCTATATGGTTTTTTGTTCATAGTCTTAAACTTTAAGAAAATAAACTTTTTTTTATCTCTGTGTGTGTGTGTGTGTGTGAGAGAGAGAGAGAGAGAGAGAGAGAGAACAGAAATCAAGAAATGAGTAGTGGAGGGCAAGACCACAAAGGACCTAGCATGGTGTGAATTAGTTTTCATTTGGCAAGAATAGGATATAGCCACAGAAAGCTCTAAGCTAACGGAATTATCTTTTTCACCACCTACTGGAAATAGAACATCATACTCAAGCCTATTTTGCTAGTCATCTTTTCCCTAAAATGTAGAGAAGGAAATGGAGAATGGAATCAATGTTTTCTGTTGCCCTAAGCATTGTGCAATGTATTATTTTGTTCATCATCCTTGATGTTTCTTAAACTTCTGGTGCAGAACTATTAAACTAAGTTGTCAGATTTGAAAACTGATAATAAGAAAAATAAAAGAATTTATTGAAGTTTATATAGCAAGTAACTGGCTAGCTAGCTTTACAACCCCTGCATGGAAAGCTAAAAGAAAGTATTGTACAGTCCTCCTGATTCTTACTCATGATGCTCAAAGTAGCTAAATCTAGTTAGAGATCTCTGCTACAGGGAGCAGATTAGAGTTCTACCATCTAAACAGTGAGCCATAGGGCCTGTCTGATAGCTCAGGGGACTGAAGTGCCTGCTTAGGCAGAGTGCAGCGGCCAAGGTTCCATCCCAGGCTTCCCATGCCAGCCCCACCCCTGGAATGTGCTGAGATGCTGATTTAGACTGGGCTTTGTGGTGCACATTTGTAATCCCAGCACTTGGGAGGCCGTAAACAGGAGAATCACTATGAGTCTAATCTGCATAGTGAGACCCTGTAGACCCTGCCCTATGATACAATAAAAGAAGAAAAAAATAAGAAAGCCATAAATATCACATCATTTGCGGGAGAATGGATGAAATTTGAAACCATAATGTTAAGTGAAATAAGTCAGACAAAGAAATAATAATATACCATGGTTTCTCATTTTTCTTTTTATGTATTTGATACAGGGTCTCACTACATAGCTCCAACTTGTAGTGATCCTCCTGTTTTCAGCCTCCCTAGCTCTGGGATTACAGGCTACACCATTACCCTGGGACTGCATTGCAGACTGAGCATGCCAGGGGGAGGGCTGGAATGCTATAGTTTCTTTTATCTGAGAAACTTAAAATACAAATAATTAGAGTGAAACTGAGGAGAGATACTAGAAAGCAAAAGGACAATTTTAGAAAATGGCGGAGGTGATCAAGGGGAGAACAAAGATTGAGGGAAGAAGTAATAAATATATACATGTACCAACACCTTAAAACAAATATGATGGGCTGGGGAGATGGCTCAGTGGAATAAGCGCTTCCCTGGCAAGCGCAAGGGCCTGAGTTCAATCCCCTGTTCCACACACACACACAAAAAATGATCATCATGTATTGCAAACATACATTAAAACTGAATTATACAATACATGTAATAAAAGAAATTGATTTCTTCATGCTGTTTGCAATTGTTTCAAATATTTAATGAAAGATAAACATTTAAAGAGAAGATAAATTTTATAGAGAAAATTGACTGTGATTTAATAAGTATTAGCATGAGCAGTTTAAATCAGCATGCCAGTGGCTGCTTTCAACTTTAAATAATGTCACCTGGTAGAAGGACAATGGGTTGACAGTAGGAACAATCAGGCCACAAGTGACAGAAGAGGGTGCAGAAGCAGTGGTGCTGGGAGCATTGAGGGCAGATCTCAAAAACCGTAATATTTTTCTTAGTCATGTATTCTAAACTCCACTTGACGTAGGAATAAGTAGCTGAGACTTTATGTGGGAGGAGTCCTCCCCACTTTTCTACCAGGTCACCTCTTTTTAAAATTTATTTCCTTCATTAGTTTTTTAATAGGAAATGTTTGAAGATTTTTCTTAAAGAAAAAGTTATTCAAACATCACAAATGTAGACTATTATTTACTGATATTTGTAAAAATATCACAGAAATGGGCTTTGGGGAAACATTGGTTTTTATTCCAATTTTCTTTCTCAGAGAGAGAGAGAGAGAGAGAGAGAGAGAGCCACTTAGCCTACAGAAACTCCCCTTCTTTTGTGGCAGTTAGTCAGGAGCTGAGAGTCACATGGGTTCAAGTCTCCTCAGAGCCTGTGTTCTAGTGTTAGACACAGAGAAGGTGCGTTTTGCAGTCTAAATTGATTAGTACTAGGCTTCCTTTTATCATCACTTCCCATGAAATTTTTAATAGTTTTGACACTTATAAACAGTACAGGATAACTGAGCGTGCTTTCTAGCTAATTATGTGAGCAGCTTGTTGAGGTGGGACAGTGAAGTCGTATAAGAGTACATTAGTTCTAACTGCTTTACATTCAAGTGAACTAGCGAGAGAACTTGTGAGGGATTGTGCTGGTGATTCTTTCTTCCACAGCATTTAGCAGTGACCAAGACATCACTGTCAGGCTCATGTTACATGGGAGTCCAGCAAAGTTCTTCATCTCTTGATCTATTTTAAAGTCTGGGGTGTGGGATAGTTGTCCCTGCTCTCTCAAGGTTGAAGAGAAATCTCTTTACTTGGTAAAAGTAAGAGAGAATTAGAGAATAGAAACATAGGACCAGAACAACATCTAAATTAAAGATAAATGGATGGAAAATAAAGAACAAAGAATAAAAATGATTAAAATATGGAAAAGAATCCAACATATATATATATATATATATATATATATATATATATGGAATCCATGATGAGGTAACTAAAAATTTTTGTGGCACTATTACCCAAGCGTTCCTTTAAACCAATGACAGGCATAAATATATGAACTACTCATAGATCAAGAAGTTTAGCAAATCCTAGAAATGCTTACTATAAAGAAAAGCACAGCCAGAGATATTTCATAAAACTAAAAGTAAAAGATTTTTAATACTGTCCTAGGAGTGGTGAATATTCTTTAATTTCAAAGAAGCAACAATAACAAAATAATAATAATAATAATAATAATAATATACTTTTAAAAAATAAAAGGGGATTGGCCAGATAGCTCAGTGGATTAAAGTGCCTACTTAGGGAGACAGAGCAGCCGGTGTTCAATCCCGGGAATGCCTTGCTGGCCCTACCCCTGGGGCACACTGAGGTGGCAATTGAGACTGGGTGTGGTGGTGCACACCTGGTGCACACTTGGGAGGCTGAAAACAGGAGGATCACTATAAATCCAATCTAGTAGTGAGATCTCATAGTCCCTGTGCTAAATACATTTTTCAAAAATCTAGAAAAACAAAAGGAACCAGAAGATAATCACATTTGCAGAAAATTACAAAGTAGTAAAAAAATCCGAGAGAATTGATAATTTTCTTCAAATATGAAAATGTTTTCAAACACACAAACCCAACCCATTGCTAGAAGACTCACTCAAAAAACAAACAGTGAGGGCTGGTGAGATGGCTCAGTGGTCTAAAGCACCTACTTAGAACAAGCTTAGCAA
>NDGM011023754.1:0-11440 GCA_002564305.1 Octomys mimax
TGATTCATTGATTTCAGCTGTGTGGTTCCCAATTTGTTCTGTGTTAGTATCCTCTGCACTTGTAATGGTTGGGCTTCGGGTCTGAGTTTGCATTTTTCTCCATCTCGTTGTCATTTTCTATAGCACTGTCTTCTGACCATTGTTGTAGAGCTTTGGTGCAGTTATAACCTTAGCACCTACTGAATTTCAAGTGCAGTTGTACAAAGTTTAGATTTATCCTGCTGTGCCTGGCTTGGGTCTGGCTGCTGTGCTCAGCTCCTTCCTCCTATTGCCCTTGGGAGTGATCCTTTTGTGACTCTCTGGCAAGATGTTCTGCTCCTGCATTAGCTGGGTGTCTTTGTCCCCTACTCTTTCTGCAGGGATTGCAGCTGAAAGGTTTCACCCCAGGCCTGTATGCCAGCCCTAAGCTGAGTCTGGAGGGGACATGGTGGTATGGGGGGAGAGGAAGCTCTCCCACACACTCACAAGGCCTGGGCCAAGGCTGGATCTCGAGGTCCCCAGAACGCAGCGGAAATTCTCACTGGGCGGGCAGGGTGGGGTGTGCTGCAGTGTGGTGGTGGTGGGGTCCCAAGGGGATGGAAGAAGGTCTCACCTACGCTGTGCCTGGGCTTGGTCAGGCAGTTCCCACCGGCACAGGGTAGCCAGAGCTCTCCCACACATTCACATTCCTGGGCTAGGACTGGATCTCGATATCTCTTTGTTTAATTTGTGCAAAATGAAAAATAGTATTTAAGTTCCTTCTTTTAAACTTTATTCAAAATCTAAAACCAAGTACAAAATTTAGTTTAAAACAATATGTTTATGTTGATAGCATCAATTTTATTTGGGTTGTGGTATAGCTTACTTTAGTGACTTAATGGTTTATTTTGGAGAACAGAGGCTGCTGATCAGACTTTAGGTATATTTGCTTTGGCACTCAAGATGTTGGCCACCATAGTACTCTATGGATTATTTATTTATTTTAAAGTTCTGGAAATGAGCCTAAGACCTCACAGATGGTAAGCAAGGCTTCTATCAGTGAGCTGTATCTCCAACACAACCTTGTAGGAAAATATAATTTTATTCAAATCTTTTAAGATATGGTTTATTTTTCTTGCATAAGGAAACTGGAAGATTTGATAACATTGCTTCATTATCCTTTTTTATTTTTATTTTTATTTTTTTATTGGAAACTTTTTAAAACTTTTTTAAAATTTATCCTTAGTAATTCCAAGATAGAATGAGCCTTGCTTTCCTTTTATGACTACAAACTTCTTTCATAATTTAAAAAAGATTACTACTAAGAAAATGTTGAGTATTAATTCATTTTTCATATGGTTGTGAGAGAAATTGTTGATTATTTTTAGCTTTCCTCAAAAAAGTATGCTACTTGAGATTACATAAGAGTCCATCAGGATAAACTCGGAGGGATTATCATGACAGGTTCGATTACCTTGTTCTTCACATTTCTTTTTTTTTTTTTTGTTTTACTTCAATATGCTATTGTTGAAATAGAAAATAGAAAAAAGATATGTGACAATATTTTTAAATGAAAATATCTATAGAAAATTAACTGCATAGTACTAAAGAATTAGAACATGCATACTTAGAAACCAAAATGCATCATATTGGTGTATTACATTCTCAGAAAAGGACAGTGTCTATTTAAATAAAAATGAATGGTAAACTTAAGGAAGGGAACTTATAAATTATATATGATAGGGCTACAGTCTCAAAAAATAGGAAACAATATTGAAAGTTGTATAATGTGAATGCTACATGGCACAAATCTGTCATTAGACAATTTTGGTAAGCTAAAGAAGTCTGGTCAATTCCCTAAAGCACACCTTAGGCAGCATGATGAGAAGGATATGATGTAAATACATGAAATGAAATGATGTGAGTGGTGTGATATGATGTACATGATATGATATACAATATTAAATAGTGGACAAAGTATACTAAGACCCTAATCTTTGTTTTTGACATCTAGTCTTTGGAATGACAAGCAGAAATTCTCTTCATACAAACCATCAGTTTAGGACCCAAAAACAGTGTAGACATATGTGTGTCACTACCATGCACACATAGTGATTCAGAGATGAAAGAGCTGCACTTCTGTCTTCAAGCAGCATGTGAATGCAGGAGACAGGTATCTTGAACACTATAAAGTTCTCTCTATATAAAGAAAGAAACATGCTGCTTACAATAAAAGAATTAAGTACAAGACATGAGGCAGTTTGGAGGTGTCACTCCTTTATGAGAATTTATAAATGCTATAATGGAAAAAGTGATTCCTACTTAAGATTTAAGCCAAAGAATATAATTTTTTTTAAGATACATTGGTATTAAAAGGCAAATGTGTTGGCAGAGAGGACAGCCTTGCAATATTTATAATGTTAGGGGACTGACAGGTATTTTGATTTTGGAACTTGAGAAAAAAAGAGGAGAGTGTTGCCTAGCAGTGGTTTGGGACTGTGCCAGCCCATTTTTCATTCTCACAGCTTCATTTACTCATCATGGAGAGCCACAGAAGTGTTTGAGCTGGGAAGAGACAAGTCAGATCTACATATGGAAAAGATCCTTCTGTCTGCAGTGAACAAAGCAGACTGAGTAGTGGTCTAGTTTAGAGGTAGGAAACTAAGCTAGGTGGTCATTGCAAGAATCTAAGATAATGGGGGCTCAACCCAAGGTACAGCAGAGATTATGGAGAGAAAGGTATGTATGTGGTACCTATTCAGGTAATAGCATAATGATACTGGTGATGACCATACTAATACTTGAATCTTATTAAAGGCTATGTTAGTTTTAGCCTTCACTACTGTGACAGTATATCTGAGACAGGGCTGTGACCAAGACAGAGTTTCTTCCTTGCCACTTTCTCATTAATGTTACAAAACATTACATAGAGGAGGAAAAGGTGTATTTTTTACTCATAGCTTCAATCTCTGGTCAGCTGGCTCAAGAGGAAAGGATGGCCAGAGTACATTGGGGAGAAAAAGGTGCTTGGTTCACAGATTCCAGGAAGCAGAGAGAAGGTGGAGCTGGGGCCAGGAATACAACCTTTCAGTCGTGCACCCAGTGCCCCACCTCCAAGCAGGCCCAGCTCCTAAAGTGTGCTTAGCCACCTAACTCGTCAGCGGATGAAGTTGGTGACACATACAGCACCCTATGATCCAATCACATTCCACACCCATGAGAATGTGCTAGGACTTCATAGATTTGTACTCTAATGGCTCCAAAGTAGGACTTCCTCATGGAAAGACATTTTCTTCAGCCTCATCACTACCTGCTGTGTCTCTTTCACCTTCCAGTATTGCCATCAGCTTAGGAATTCACTGATGTCAAATCACATGAGACTCCTGATAATCTAGTTGTAGATCTGAAGCTCACAGGAGAGTTCCATTTCAGTTCTTATCATGAGACTGAAGCGTCCATGCTGGAAGCCAGGAGGTGACCTACAAGGAGGAGGGGACTGGCTCTCCTCCCCAGGAATAGAAGAGAAACATCTTCAATTTCCTTTATTCCCTTCAGGCTCCAAGCCTGTTGGTTGGTGCCACTCACAGCCAGGGTGGAGCTTGTCTTTAGCAAATCTCTGTCACACCCAGAACTATGCTAAACCAATTAGGGGGGAGTTTCTTATTTAAATTGGCACAACAGTTAACTTTCCCACCACTTAATAAATAAATCTAGAACTAATTCTTTAATTAACTCTTCACCAGTAGGTAGGGATTGTTCCTTTTTGTATTCCTAGGGCAATGTCTCACCCACTCTCAATGTGCAATACTTCCTTACAGGGTGAGCAGGTGCCCTTTTATAAATGAAGAAACTAACAGGGGATATATAATTCTCTTTCCTAATTAATACAGAAACCATGTGTCAACACTTGGGCTTCACACCCACCAATGTTACTCTAGAACATGTGACTTCAAATCACTCTAGCATATTTGAGCAACTAGTAACTTGGGTGGAAAGTCCGGTTTAGAAAAGAGTATATTATGTGAGGGCTAATAAAATCCTTCTCCATCTCTTTACGTATTTAGTTAAAATTTTCAAATCAGAGAAAAAGTGTGTTCGTTGTAACAAAAATATAAAAGGGTTGAAGACGAAGTTAGTCCTTGTGATATACTGAGAAAATGTTAACTTTACATTAATCATACAGATGGCATGTTCATACTAATCTGGACCACATAGTTTTATAGACTGGCTTCACTCTTATATGTACAATGGGAGGATATAATTTTTATCTTTAATATTATGAAAACAAATGTAATAACAGCTTTGTCAAACAGCTTGTGAAGAATTAAGATAATCATTTTTCATTTGGTGACAGAGGGCCAGTGGCCCTGCATAGAGATACGCAGAGCTCGTGCGCTAACCTAGTATTTGTTTGCTCACTCTAACATGTAGGACAGCCTCGCGCACAGGCGTGCTAGATGGCTCAGGTGCTGCTGGCTCTTGCAGCTTTGGCTACCCCCCTGAGGAGCCGCTTACATACTGTGGAAACCTGGCTCCATATGGGCTAACTGGGTGATGTAATTGACCTTCTGTCTTACATTGCATAATTGCAGTCCTTGTATCAGGACTTGCTAACCGTGAGACCCACAAACTTTCCAGTGCAGAGACCACTAACTTTCCACTTTTTTCCCTATTGAATTAATTGAAAATTGTTGTGACTATATAATTTAAATAAGCTAAGAGCCTCTTACATGTATAAGGGACATGCAAGGCAGAGTAGCATCTCCACAATTGTTTCCCATTTATTTGAATCAGAAATATTTAAAGGACTTTCTTCATGAGAAGTAAAGAGAAATTTTAAAAGCTCAGCCATGGCAATTACAGGGAACATGTTTTCTGTCTCTTCTTGTAAAAACACATGCATTTTACCTTCAATGGATGCCAGACTTCTTGTCAGACCAATTACCTTAAAACAATTGTTTCATTTGGAATAGACGCCACAGCCCAAGTGACTGTCCCTCGTCAGTGACACATTCAATTAAAACAGTTCTGAATAGGAGTTCTGGAGGCCGACTGTGCCTTGTCCAACCTTATCAGTCAACAAAGAACAACCTCAGAGACTTCAGCACTGACTGGTTCCACTGTCAGGTGGTTTGAACATGTTGCACCTTCCCAGGGTTCCATTGAGTCTCTCATCCCCATGTCTTTTGCAGCCAATGACAGGCGCCATCTCAGCAGTGTCTTGGTCCACAATGCCAAGAAGGCTTATGGCAGTAAATAAGATGGCAGCTGCCGCCATCCTGACAGCTGGCTGGAGCTCAGGGTGGCAGGCTGAGCCGGACTGTGAGCAGTTGGAGCAGCAGTGAGGTATGACCACCATTACTGGTTGGCAGATGTCACTTTCCACGCTGCTAGCTACAGCAAGATGTGATGGACACACTAACATCACTGCACAGGCAGGCAGAACTTTAAACAAACTGCAGTACCCACTAGGCTCTATACCTTCCTGCAAGTGCAGAGAAATTTAAACATTCTCACTAATACAGAAGCCCCTCTCTTTTGCAGTACCTATATGGTTGAGGATGAATTTTTTATATTTCAACATAGAAGCTGACATCAAGAGTGAAACTGATTTCAAACTAAGGTTCTTGTGCTGGCCACCATTTTCAGAAGAGTTACTGTAGCTCTGCTAAAATATTTAGGGATTCTTTTATGTAAAAATTGTACATTTCCATACTGCTGAATAGTCTTTTGTATTTGGTTGTGTAAATGCTCCACACATCTCCCTCTTGGTTGTTTTTCTTAGTTTCTGTTTATGATAAATATTTCTCTTATTAGAGGAAATTAGTGTTTAAAATACACATGATCCTGGTTTGATCCTCAGCATCACACACTGCGCCAGTCCTGCCCCTGTGCACGCTGAGCCAGAGACTGAGTCCAGGCTGGGAAGGCTGAAAACAGGAGGATCACTAAGAGTCAGAGCTGCACAGTGAGACCCTGTACCAAATACATTAAAAAGATAAAAGGAAATAAATCCCCACTGAATAGTGCACAATGGTGTGAGCTCATGAATAGGAAAAAATAGATTTATATGGCCTAGACAAGGCTGTGCAGAACAAAGACTTTGTTAGTTAGTCCTAGGGTCAACCAAGGTAAGTGAGTAGTTGCCGTGTCCGGACAATTGTCATGGATCGAAGGTTGAAAGCTTCATAATAGGTGTGCTAGCGGGTAGAGACAGAGCTACACTGTGTCATGCAATGAGGATGAAAAATGGCTGGTGTACAAACTGGTGCTGCTGCCTGCACATCCAGTTCTTTAAGAGACTTGAAACCAGGTCACCTAAAAACAATTCTCCTAATGTCCAATCCCCCGAAACACCATTAGCCTAATAATCATACTCCTAATAAAAATCTGGCATAGATGTATCATCTCATCTAAAATACCATGCTACTCTAAGCATTTTTAAGATTAGTTGTCTTGGTTTTTAAAGTGTGTTTTATAACACCTTAAATGCTTAATTGGGTGAGATGCTGCAGAAACCCTCTGAAGTAGGCAAAACAGTCACTCTGAAAGCTTACAAAAATATCTCTAAGCTAACACAATTTTACAACAGATGAAAAGTATATCTGATAAATGAACTTTCTAAATGAATATGTCATTAGGCAAATTGATATATCTGCCAAATGATTTTAAGCAAATTAGCTTTAGGCAATTTGACATTTTCTCCCTAAAGGTGTCATCTCACTCTGAAATTTCAGGACCGCTGACATGAATAACAAAGTCACTGCCTCAGTCAGGATTTGCTGGAAAGAGTGACATGTTTGCCTGGCTTTATCCCCAAATGTGGCAAATCTTCTAATATAAAAGGAATTGTAAAAATACTAAGAAAGGTATTTGAATATTTGCTTCATGTCAGGTATATATCTATTTCTTTTACATTTGCTTATCCAACAAATACTTATTAAATATCTACCATATTCAAGACATTACTCAGAATCAACTCATGTAGTCCTCACACTGATCCTATCAATAATCCCCAAGTACAGATGGACATAGACCTGGGAACTGAAGCAAAGAGAAGGTAAATAATTGCCTAATTAAGTGGCGGAGGTGGAGTTTGAACCCAGGCAGCCTGGGTCAGTGCTTTACTGTGTCAGCAGACAGGCTCTGTTGATAAGTCATTAACTATGCTGCTCGAGTGATTTTTCAAGCTGGGCAAAACAAAAGGGCAGGTTGTGGGGATGGAGGTGACATCCCTTGAAAAGCTGCAAAGGGACACTAAGGACGATGCTTTTTCAAGGATAGGTTCCTGGAAAATGAGAAATCATTCTTTGAGAATGCTTCATGCTTTCTCTGTGTGAGTGTATCTAAGAATCTGCAGGTTCCAACCTGAGGAGAAAGAGAATACCTATCAGAAGGAGGGAGTAAAAGCAGCAAAGTCCAGACAAATCCTACTCAGAGCAGCAGTGTCACATGCTGGCAATATTCACTTTCTTCTCCTCTAAAGACCCAAAACCTATTTTCCCTCCCATTCACTGTCTTAAGGTGAACAGAAGTCTTGATCTTGTGTTAAGGGAGCTGAATGTTGGAAGAATAATACCTCAAGAAGCACTTCTTCCTTTGCATAGTGTACCCTAGCAGGAGCTGGTGAGGGGACCATGCCTGAGTCTCTTATGCTGTTAAACAGGTAAGTGACAAGAACCATCAGAAATTCCATATACTAATGCAGCATCTAGCATTTGTTGCTAAATATCAAACATGATTCCCGCTAAGTGTTTAGTTCTAAAACTAGCATTCATAGTACTTTCTGCATCTTTTTCCAGCCAATATTCCCTTATTAAATAATAGTAGTGAATTACGGTACACAGTTCTCAGTTTTTTCAGTAAATAAAAAATTATGTTTAGAAATTTAGGAAACAAAGTTGTAAAATGAAGCACAAAAAAGAAAATTTTAAATTGAGCATGTTTAAAACTAGTATCACTTGATGGTTTGAGTGCATTGAAAGATGAGGAATAAGACAAGAAAGACAAAGGTAAAGAAATCTTTGCAAAGGTGAAATGTGCCTCCATTGCAGCTGGCCACTGGTGCAGGGAAGTGTCCTCCTGAGCTCAGCTGGCCATCTCTGGATGCCCTGGAGCATGATGCTAGTGCTAACCTTGAAAGGTCCTAATAAAATGAGTTTGGGGAATCTCAGCTTGTATATTTTTATATGCATTGGTTTGTGCCTTGGAATACACCTTGATGGCCTGTCTGCAGAATGCACAGCATGGTTCTGAGATTACAGCATGACCTGTAGTCCACACAACATGACTTCTATTTTTCTCACATGATGCATCTCTCAAAATTCAGCCCAGAAGGGAGAAACGACGTCTTAATGACAGTCTGTACATTATTGATGGAGCAACAGTGTGGTAAAGAGATAACCCTGGGTGTCTTGTTTGCCAGTTGATTAACCAGAGTGAGTGCATTCCCTGGGGACAATATGCTTTGCAGAAATCCTAGTTATCCATTAGGTTTCCATAATGACAATATTGCAGAATTTGAAATGTATTTCCCACCTCCTTTCTTCAAAGCCATAGTGAAATCTGATCCTTTAGAAACTGTAAATTAAGACATAAAATTAAAATAGAGATGCATCCATACTGTTTGGGTCAATAGACTATTATTACAAATGTAGGCTGAAGTAAGTGACAGAGTCCTATAATATTAATTTCATAGTGAGATGGCAGGTCTCCTAAGTGATTTTTCTAATTTTAAGCTATATATCTGGAAGGGATAGGAGGTTGCTGTTCCTATTATTTTGGATTAAAATTAAATATCTACAAGTAAAGTAATCTCTTGGGGGAATTCTAGGTGAAAGTCTTTGAAATCTGGTAACTATTCGGTGAAGTTCTAATCAAACTGTGCTAATCTTTTGTAAAAACGAAGGAAGTCACATTGCAGCTGTTTAGTCTTCTGTATCAACTTTGGAGTCCATGTAGCAATGTCAGCAGTTTATTCTGTGGCCTGGGCAAAGGGCATCAATTTCTCTTGATTCTGAGCCAGCTCAGGACACTCTTTCCGTCCATTACATGGGACTTGATGTCAGATAAAATTCTGTAGAAAGACTTTGTCACATTTTAAAACTTGTGTCCTGCTCCTTTGAATGTGAATGTCAGGCAGATAAATAGCTTGCATTCTTTACATCCAACTTCTCTGAATGGAACTCAACATTTCTTCTCCAAGGCCATTAGAAATTTATGAACCATTTTTTTTTCTCTGTCTGTGGAAGAGAATCTACTTGTGCAGAGAAGACTTGGAGGCATTTGTAGTTTTATGGAGTGAACCTAGTTAGCAGGCATTAAATAGGAAAATTTTAGTTCTAAGGAACTGTGGAAGAGGGGCACGTACACTGACTGTATGAAGACTAGGCATAAAAGCTCTCGATCTCCTCCACTGAGCATCAAATTGTGGAATTATTTAGATGTTAGAAATTTCTTAGACAATTTACGTTATCCTGTGTGAGTGGTTGGATCTCCACACACTATTGCTGTTTTCTCATTACTCTTATACTGATGGAATGTTAACAATCCCCTATGACTTTAGCATTTCTCCTCATAGCTAATGCAAGAAACTCAGACAAGACTAAAGTATAAAAAAAGGAGATGAATTATTTAGCCTACAGAAGAGGAGGCTAAGAGGGCTTGAGGATCATGAAGGAAATTTAATAACAGTCTTTGTGTAAGAAACAGTTATACGGTGGTACAAAGATTAATGGTTAGGTATTCTCTATATTTACTGAGCTCATAATAAGAGAGAATAAAACTGGAAGGGCCTGGAGTAGCAATCATGGACTATTTCCTGATGTTGAAGGTTGTTTTTAAACATTTTAAACACGTTCAGTTCATTATTCAATATTTATTGTTTCTATTATGTGCAATCATATTTACTCAAGATTGAATGGTTTACTTGGGGATGTTTTTATAATACAGTTACATTTTGTCTGAAATGATTTATCTGTTCTTGTTTTGAGATACACAAACTAATCTAAGAATGTATAATTTTTGTGATTCCCTAAAGACAAAGAAGATAAAAATGTAACACTGATACAGTTGTTTACACTAACCTAATACTGGCTTTGGTGGCACTCATCTTCAGAAGCATGGGGAGAAAACCTAGGGGAACTGGAATCGACACCAAAGATTTAGTGAGTGGGCAACAACCAAGATAGGCCTTGGTAGCCAGCCTCTGAGCATATTATAAGGATAAGGAGTTAAAAGACCAAGGATTGCAAACATCACCTATATAGACTTAGATAGGTCATTGAGACTGAAGCATTGGAGAGAGAGGGGGAAGAGAGAGAGAGAGAGAGAGAGAGAGAGAGAGAGAGAGAGAGAGAATCTTGAAATGTGGCACCAACTGCACTGGGAAAGTTTAAGATGAAATCATCATAATAAGACTGAAGTGTGATTTTGATTTTATTTTGATTTTACACTAATATAAATCCAAAATCCAAAGGGGCTTGTTTGGTAATTTCCTGAGTGTTGTATATGAGGCTCTCTTGCTGATTCTGGTTAGAACAGCCAAGCCAATGAAGTCTATGGCTGTGTGCTCAGGATTCATCTGCTCTGTCTGAGGCTTGGATGTGCCTACCTTGCCTTCCTGGAGCCTGCTCTAAGTAGTCTGTGCTATTACTCACTGACCAGTTTTGGTTTTCCAGTCAGCCTGGGGCAGCAGGACAAAGGTGTCAGGTGAGCTTGACACCAGGTGTGCTCTGATCTAAAGCGGGAGGACTGGGGTTAGAGGGACGAGGACATTTCCAGTCCTCCCTGGACAGTCTATAGCTTTTGGATATTTGGTGGTTGGAGGAGGGTTTAAACCATATATAATTTCCACTCACAGAGTTACTTCTTAACTGGGTTATTTTGGTGAATGAATGGATGATTACCTTTTTTCTTTCAGTAACTTCCATGTGAAGTGGATATTGACCAAATATTGCTGACTTAAAGTGTTAGAGTTTCTGGATAGGCCTTCAGTATGGGGTGATTTTACTCACTGTTGTGTTCCAGACTTATCATTCTGCCTATTTTAAATTTAGGTAGAAAACTTTCCTTATCTCTGTTTTTTAAAAATTGGATACAGTGTCTCACTACACAGCTCAGACTCATAGTGATCTTCCTGTCTCAGCTTCTCTAGGCTAGGATTACTGGCATGTGCCACTGTATCCTGGTTTGCGTCCAGCATGGTGCACCCAGGCTTCCAGGGCTGGCATAACATGCAGTACCAAGAATCGAACTCCAGTCCTTGTGCTTGCTGGGTGAGCTCTTAGAGCACTGAGTGATCTCCCCAGTCCCTTTGGTTTATATCTGAATAGTATTTTGCAATTTTTATAACAGTCTGTTTTTATTAGTAAGCACAGCAAGAATTTATTTTCTCTGTACTTTCTTGTTTCAATTAGCAACAGAATGGATGTATTCACATGGTCAGCAGGACTGGCTAACTTCAGCCAGTCATTTTTTTTTT
>NDGM011023755.1:0-16331 GCA_002564305.1 Octomys mimax
TTTGAGATGAGGTCTCACTGTGTAGTCCAGGCTGACATTGAATTCACAGTGATCCGCCTGCCTCAGCCTCCTGAGTGCTGAGATTGCAAAGGTGCTCCATGATGCTCGATGATTCTTTTTAAATTTTGAGGAAGGCTTTCACTGAGTTACTAAACTGCCCAAACTGCACTTGAACTTGCCATCCTCCTGCCTCAGCCTCCCAAAGTGTTGGGGTTAATGGTGTTTCCATTACATCCAGCTTGTTCTAAGAATTATTATTATTATTATTATTATTATTATTATTATTGTACGGGGGATTGAACTTGGGACCTTGTGCTTACCCAGCAGGCACTTATACCCCTGCCCTTGTTCTAAGGATTATTAAAAGCTTATTTTTCTTGGTCTAGGCTATCTCATGGTTATCAGCTGTCTTGGTTACTTTTTACTAACATGCTGGGACAAATACCAAACACTCAAAATGAAGGAAGGAAAGGTTTATTTAGCTCACAGTTTGTGGAAGTTTCAGTCTATACTCGGCTGGCTCCTGAGCCAGAGTGGCACATGGCAGAGGGCAGCAGTTCACAGCAGCGGAAAACAGTGAGGAGCAAAGGGGAGGGCAGCAGCTGCCTTCTAGCCAGCCTCTTTCTCTCCTCCTCGTCTTGTAAACAAGCTACCCTGGGGCTGGGGATGTAGATCTCACACAGTTGCCCTCTTCTTGCACAGAATGAGGGTGTTTAAACACGAAGAATCCTGGCTCCCTGCTGAGCCACTTAATTAAACGTCCAAACTTCACAATTTGGCACAGTGTATTAGCCACTACATCAGCTTTTTGAGTTTGGGGACATGGAGGCCCAGAGAGGGTGAGCCACGTCACACAGCTGGCAAATGGCAGAGTCAAGATTTGAACTCAGCCTTTTGGTTGCAGTTACAACATAAGCTCTTAGGTTTCGTGCCCAGCAGCTTCCTGAGTGACACGGCTGTGCAAGTTACACAAGGAGGCAAATTGGGGTGATCGCCAGGTCTGTCCAAGGCTGGGGGAGCAGCGCGGTTGTCCCATCTGTGCCCAGGCCCAGGGAGGTCAAGGTGCTTGCCCCGGCTTCCTCAGCAAGCGTGCTGCACACTCGGGCTGTTGTGTCTTCCGAGCTGGCGTGTCAACCCCGCCCCTGCTCCTGTCAGCCAACAGAGACATGGCTTCCATCGTGTCTGAGATCATGATGTACGTGCTCATTGTGGTATTGACAATATGGCTGGTGGCGGAGATGGTTTACTGCTATAAGAAGATCGCTGCCGCCACGGAGGCTGCTGCACAGGAGAATGCGTGAGTGGCCTGGGCGAGGAGGCAAGAGGGACCCGGGATGCCATTGGTCGGCGCCCCCAGAGCAGAGTGTGGGTGTTGGAGGTGGGACAGGGTGGCTGGTGTCAGGCCTGCCTTATTCTGTGAGGCTTGGGCTAGACTGGCCATGTGCAGTGACTGTACCTCGTGTTTCCCCTGCAGCTCAGAATACCTGGCCATCACCTCAGAGAGCAAGGAGAACTGTACTGGTGTCCAGGTGGCTGAGTAGCCCTGGTAAGGTGTGTGGTGGGTGGAGGGTCTGGGGGCTTTCAGCCTAGTGGGGTCCCTTATTCCCTCTCTCCCTTCCTTTTAGGCCCTGGGCTCCGCCTCAAGGAAGAGCCAGCTCTAGACAAGGACATCTAGGCATGCCTGCCCCCAATGGGGGACAGCGTCCAGGGGCCTCCCCGTGCCTCAGAGTCCTGCCAGCGGAGCCGCCAGGGTGGGAGGGGACACTCCTCATCCAGCCTTCCTCCTGCCCCACTGCCCACCCACCGCCATGCATGATGGGTAAAGCAATACTGCCGCTGCCCCCACCCCTGCTTCTGCTGCCTGTTTGGGGAGGGGGCGGCGAGGCGGGGGCAGTGGCTCCATACCCCTTCTTCTTGCTGATTTGCACACATTGGCCCGCTTCAGACACGCACTGCTGGGGCCAGCCCCTCCCTGCCTGGCTGGGGGTTGTGATGGGGGCCCAGAACAGTTTGGGGCAGGGGGTTCTGGCCCCACTGCGACGCCCAGCATCATGTACCCTCCTGCTTCCTCCGGCTGGACCTGGGGTCCCCTCTCCCTGTGATGCACTCTGGCCCCGGCCCCACCCGCCCTCTCTCACCAGCCTTCAACTGTGGCCTCTCAGAAGGGGGCCGTTCTGCCTCGTCTCTCTTTACAGAAGTAGTTTTGTTCTCGAAATAAAGATTCTTGGACTTGATGTACCGTCTCTCCTGAGCTCCCACACCTTCTAGTCTTGCCCCAAATCTAAGATCCTCCGTTTCCCCAGACACCCCTCCTCTCCCTGCAGGCAGCCAGTCTCCACCATGCACATTTAGGGCTGAACCAGGATGGTGGAGCCACTTACACTTACTAATGTTGCAGTTGAGGAAGTTATTAGCTTAGCAGGAAGGGAATGGGAGGACCTAGGATGGGGAGGGAGGTGGCTCTCGGTTTGGGGGTGCCGTGGCGGGGAAAGGCAGAGCCGATGCTAGAGGACAGGGAATCTGTGGGGTGTGCTGAGTCCCTTGAAGTGTGTGGGTCTCTGGAGAAGTGGGAGATGGGCAGAGGGAGCGTGTCAGGGACCCAGAGCTCAGCTACACCAGTGTGTCCTCCTGTGCAAGGTTAAGGGCCTGTGTGTGAACTGGGCACAGAAGGCTCTCGGGGTTGGGCAGGTGGGTTTGATTTTGTGGGCAGAGTCCTGGTATGAGCAGCATGTCCTGTGTCAGATGCCTGTTCAAGGCTGCTGTCTGGTGGTGACACTGGCCCCGGGGTCTGACGCAGATGGCTCTTGGCTGCTGGCGGGACAGTGTGTATCTGCCTCTAGACACTTCCTGCGGCTTGGCCTGGCCCTGTGCACTTTGTGTGGCCTTTTCCGGACCACCCCCCTGCCCCCCCCCCATGCAGGACTTTCCTGGCTCCAGAGGTCACTGGGCAGATTGCAGAGAGGCTGCCAAAGCAAACCAACCCCCGTGACTTGTAGGAAAGCAGCTGGGGGAGGGAGCTGGGGGTGGGATGAGCGGGGGCAATGCCGGCCTGGGCTAGGCTGGGCTGGGGACAGGGAAGGGACAGAGGCGACAGGGGTTGGTGGAGGAAGAGGACTAGGGAGAGGCCCAGCGCTGTAGGTGAGATTGGCAGTGGGTGGGGACTGGGGCCTGGCAGGGGCAAGGAAAGTACTGAGCACAGTGGGCTGGGGCAGCAGTCCCTGCCAGGGCGGCCCCCATCCTCCAGTCCCCTAGGTGCCCCTGGCCCACTCCCATGGACTGAGCCCTTCCAGTCTCCTCCCAGACTGGTGGCTGGGCCTGCCTAGTCCAACCCCTGCCAGCCCAGCCCACCAGCCAGGTGGCCTCTGGCGCTGCCAATCCTGTGCTCCAGCCCCTCCCCGCCCCTTCCCCCGCCTCCTGCCCAGCCCCCTCCTCCTCAGGTGAGGCAGCCCGGCCTAGCAGGCCCCACGCCACCACTGCCACCCGCCGCTCTGCCTCCCAGGCCGCCCTCTGCTGCAGGGCCACCATGCTTCTGCCAAGGCCTGGAGACTGAGCCCTAAACCGGCACCATCTCGAGGCCCTGCCCTCACTGGCCGGACCCCAGGGTAAGGACCAAGGCCCTCGGACTCACAGTTTGAGTCCAGAGGACAGGGGTTTGCTTGCTTCCCACCCAGCCTGATGCCCACCTCCCAATACAGGGGCCCTAGTAGTGGGCTATCTGAGCTCTCCCCAAGGGTCTAGGAGTTCCGACCCACTCTCCTTGCAGACTCAGATTGGAGCCAGGGGTCCAGGCCCTAGGCCCATCTTCCCTCATGCCAAGGAGTCCTGGCCCCCACATTCCTCCTCCGGGCGCTCAGTCCTCTTTTCTCCTAGCCCCGGTGGTGGCTCCAGTCCTTGGCTACATCCTCCCCAGGCTCAAACCTGGAGGTCTTCAGGTCTGCAAATCCAGTTGTCCATCTGGCACTGGGCAGACACTGACCCCACCCTTGAACCCAGCCTAGTCTGCACCCGTGATCATGGCATGCTCTGGCCAGAGCCCAGTCCCTCCAGCCTCCCTGGATGGACGCCTGGGACTGGGGGCGCAGGCCTGGGCTGGACTCCCCGAGTCCTGCCTCCCTGTTCATCTCCCCATAGGTCCCGCCCCGGCCAGGAGGTCAGCCGGGGAATCATTAACAAGAGGCTGTGACATGGCTGAGAAAGAGGGTGAGTGCCCCTTTACCTGAGCCCCAACTTTGGCCCTGCCTAGTGCCCTTCCTGCTGTATTCCCTCCTATACCCTCCACCCCATGGAGCCCCCTGATTCTAGGCACCCCTTGTGGAACCACTGCACCCCTCTGAGGCCTCCTGCACCTGATTAAATATTAACCAAATTTGCTGTGGGGCTCTGCCATCACTTGCCTTCCTACCACCCTGTATGACCTCTTTGGTACCCTGCCTCAGTTTCCCCTCATTGCCCTCTCAGTGATTTTTCAGCTAACCCTGGACCCACAGCCTCTGCTTGAGGCTGGGGTGGAGACACTGCTGTGGTTGTCATGGTTTAAGGACACAGCTCCTGCACTCAAACACACAGGCCTACGCTTGCATCTGCTTGTGCTCCTTTTGTTGCTGCATGGTCCCATGCCGGCGACATTCTTTCTGTGGGCTTCAGTTTCCCCGGGGTGGGGTACAGGTCCTCATTCTCCCTCTGTGAGGTTATTGGGGATATGGGGCTAAGGACATAACCTGCATCTGTCATTGTTGGGGGACCCAGGACTCCCACCAAACCTAGACATTCCCGATTCTGTCACAAAGAGCAGAGGGAGGACTTTGGACTCACCCCCGAGGGATGGAGAGGGCAGAGATGGTGCCACCGAAGCCACAGCAGGGATGATGGAGATGAGCCATGCTGGGGAGTGGCTGGCACCCCAGGCCCGGAGTGGCACAGACTGCAGGCAGCCTGCCTACCGTTTTCTCTCTTCCACAGTTGGGGACCAGCTGGAGAAGCTCTGTTCAGGGCAGCCTTTCTCTTCCAGCCTCCCTCAGCTGGGCTTGACTCCCTCTCTTCTTCCCGGAGCCACAAGAGCTGGCTTCAGTCTCAAGCATTAGCACATTCTAGCTGTGTAGCCCTGGGCAAACAGCTAACCTTCTCCGAGCTTCATTTTCCTCGGCAAAATGGAGGTGGTAGTAGGATAGACCTCACAGCCTGAGAGGAGGAAGCCCTGAACATGTTGGAGGAAATGAGTTCGGTTCTCTGGCCTCTCTAGCTCTCAGTTCTGGTGCAGATAGCAACTCGGGCTCCAACCATGCAGCTGTGGTGCAGAGCGAATGTGGGCTCTCAGTCACTCAGGAAAAGGTGCCACCCTTGGACAAGCAGGTTGAAGCAGAGCCGGGCTCCTTTGTCACAGTTTCTTTTCTGGGGCTCACTGAAGCAAGGTGCCAGGGTTGGGCCTATGGGTCAACAACTCAGGGAAGAAAAGCAGAAAATACTGGGACGGACAGAGATGGGTCTGGCTACCAAGGGAGAGAGTTGGAGGGGCTCCCACATATTCCCAGAAGCTTGGGGTACAGCAGTCACATCTGGATGCAGGTGTTGATGGTTTTGATGCTGCACAGCTTTCTGGGTGACGAGCTGGTGGCTCCACCTATTTGGGCCTCCTTCCTCCTTCACACCTGTAGACAATAACGATCCCTTCCTAATTAACAACAGCAAGGATGTAAGGACAGCGCAGGACAGGACAGGGTTATGGAAGTGCTGAGTGGGTGAGGGGTCCTGAGAGCCATGACTCTATCCGTGACCACCACTACTGCTGTTAAAGTGTCCCCCGAAGATCGCAGTACTGTGGGCTTTGGAGTTGAGGAGGAGCCTCAAAGGAATGCAGGGGACACTGGGCCAAGCCAGTCAGAGGCAGGGCATGGCTGGAAGTTGGGGCGCAAGATGCCCATGTGCAGGGCACACAGATGGTGCTGGTGTGTGTGTGGGTAGTGGTGGAAATGGCGCTGGGAGGGCCTCGGGATGCCCCAGCTGTTGGACTAGATTCTACTGGCACTAAGGTGAGGGGCAGGAGATTCCTAGGTGGTGCTGGGTCTCTCCACAAGGCGGTGCTGGTGGTTATTCATTGTTTTTCTTTTCTAAGCGGGATTTGTCAAGTGCTCTGGTGGATTGCTCTTTGGAAGCTCTGTTGGGTGTCTGAAAATAGCCCGTGGCTGTCTCAGAATCCGACAAGATACGTTTCACCCTTGAATCTCTAAAGGCCGCGCTTATATCCGACAAGGCTGGGGATGCAGGAATGAGGGTTTTAGACTCCATCCTGGGAGTCAGGGGGCGCTGTAGATACGAGTTGGGTTTGGTATTTAGCTAAGTTTTCCCAGCTCCCTATTGCTCCAGAGCGGGGAAGGAGCTCAGTGGTCAGATGGGTCTGTTCCCAGGTGCAACAGGAGAGTCACCCTGAAGGCCTGATGGGCTGGAACCTGCCAGCCTGTATGGGAGCAAAGCATCCTGGGGACAAGGGCCTCTAAGACAGGACCTGTGAGGGAGAGCAGATGTGCAGCTGGGCGTGGTGCTGCATGACTGTAATCTAGTTACTTGGGGGGTTGAGGTTGGGTGATCGCAACTCTGAGCCCAGCCGAGGCGACTTAGCAAGACCCTATCTCAAAATAAAATAAAGAAGGGCTGGGGATGTAGCTCAGAGCTACCTGGGTCCAGGGCCCAGTAGGAGAAACAAAAGCTAGATTGTTGCAGATGTGGAGGCCAGGATGGGATGTGGTGGGTGGGAAGGGCCTAGGAGGGTCGAGAGGAAGGGGTCTAAGAGACTGTGGGACAGTCCAGACCTGGGGATAGAGGGGAAGCAACAGGCTACAGAGGACGAGGGAGGGAGGGGAAGAGGCCACCTACCTACCTCAGGAATTCCAGATTTTGGGGTGGGGATGGAGAGTTCGATTGCAGAGCTGGCTTCTCAGAAGAGCAATAGGAAAATGAGGAGTGTGTGGTGTCCCAGAAGTCCAAAGAGGAGAGACTGTCACCCAAGAAGGGTTATTTATGAGGAAGACCATATTCAGACATAGTGATACATCCCTGTAATTTCAGCACTGTGGGAGGCTGAGGCAGGAGGATCACAAGTTGGAGCCTAGCTCAGATGATTTAGTGACTTAGTAAAACATTTGAAAAAGGACTGGGGGTGTAGTGTAGCGGGAGAGCCTGGGAGGGTGGAGACCTGGAATCATCAGCTGAGTGAATTTTGAGAGACAAGGAGTTACAGGTGTTACCTCTGCAGGTACAGCTACATGGGGGGGGGGGAGCAAAATCATCCAATGAGAAGATGTGGGCCAGCTGGGGATTGCCAGAGACATGGGGAGCTGAGAGACTCAGAGCGAAAGAGGGAGCAGGGAGCCCCGGGCTCATAGAGGATAGAGTTGAAGCTCAAGGGCGCTTTCCGTTCCAACAGAGACACAGAGATGTGTCTCACCCTGGGGTCATCAGGGAGAAGTGAGTCCTGGCTCACCAGAGGCACCTGTTTCAGAGGTGCCCAAATCCTCTGAGCCAGGGAGCAGAGAAGGAAGCGCGTCCCTGTCACCCTAGGCTGGCCCTGTAGGCTGGTCCGGCATAGCCCTGGCAGGCAGATCTGCAGACAGAGATGGCTCTGGGGCCCAAGGAGGCCCAGATCCTCTCCCAAATGGGGAAGTCAGGTGGGGGCAGAGCTGAGGGGCAGACTGAGACTGCAGGGGTGGGCGAGGCTGGCCCAGCCCTCTGGGGCCTTTTTGCAGGATGGAGTGTTTCCTCATTCCTTGATGGGAGCTGCTAGGCTCTCAGATTCTTAAGCAACAGCAGTGGCTGTCCCTGCAGGGTCCTGGACCGCACCCTGCTCTGTTCCGGGTACTGGCCTGGTACCGTGCCCATAGTTATACCACCATGGGCGTAGATGGGAGGGCTGGGTGTGCTTTGCCACAGCAGAACCCAGGCCAGAGGCAGCGGAAGTTCTGAGCTTCCTTTTCTCTCTGGTCCCTTCTCAGTCCTGAGGGGAGGAGCTGGCACGTAACCTCCAGGACCTCTTCTTCCCGGCTGCTGCTTCTCACCAGCCCCGCCTTGATTCCTACTTCGGTGCCCAGGTCCATGCCACCTGGCCACCACTCTGCCCCTGCAGCCCACTGTCAGGATGTGCCCTTTCCTGCCCCACGGCCTTGGTCCGGGGTGTCCCTTCGGCCTTCAGTGCTCTTCCTTGAAATGTCAGTGTTCTGTTATTCTACTGAGCCATCTCCCCAGTCCCTGGTTGTTATTATTTAAAAGAACTTTAAAGTGCTATTTTTAGAAGTAGGTGCTAGGTGGATACCTGCTTAACAGATGAAGAAGCTGAGGCTCCCAGAGGTGATATTACCTGCTGAGATGCCAGCCAGGAATGGATAAGGCCAGTATTTTAAAGTAAGGCTGAGGGCTGGCCAAATAGCTCAGTGGATTAAAGTACTTGTAAGCAGGTACAGGGGATAGGGGTTTGATCCCCAGGCTTGCTGAGAAGGCCCTGCCCCCGGGGCCCACTGAGATGGCGATTGAGACTGATGGTGTGGTGGTGTGCGTGCCTGTAATCCCAGCTATTGGAAGGGTGTAAACAGGAGGATCACTATGACAAGTCTGATCTAGTATTGAGAGCCAAGGGAGCTGCCAAGAGGGAAAAGATTAGGGGTTACAGATCCTGAAAGCTTCAAGACAAGTTAGCAAAATGGAGAGGCCCAAGAACAGAGGGAGAAAGTGACTAGAGGAATCAGCAGCACAGTGTCACCTGGGGACAGTGAGGCTGTAAGAGCCAGGAAAGCACCAGGCTGGAGGCGAGCAGGGAGGCAAGGGGCCCAGCCGTGTCTCCTTCCTGGCCAGAGCCTTCTGGGAGATGGACACTTGGCCTGCCACAGGGTGGGGGAGGAACAGCCCTGCCAACCTGTCAGCCCCGGGGAAGCGGGACCCTGGGGTTCAGCAGGATAATTTAGGCCTGGGGGTGGGGCGTGAATGGCCCAGTGCCCGCACCCTGGAGCAATGACAGACCGGGCAGTGGCTCCAGCATGGTGTCTGTTGCAGGTGGCCGGACTGTGACATGCTCCGGACCCAAGGTGGCAGCTCTCATTGTGGGGACCCTGCTACTGCTGACGGGCATCGGGGTGGCGTCCTGGGCCATTGGTGAGAGCGGTTGGCCCCTGTGCCTCTAACTTCCCCCATCTGCGACCCCAGCCTCCCGCTCACCTCTACCTTCTCTGCAGTGACTGTCCTACTCAGGAGTGACCAGGAGCCACTGTACCCAGGTGAGCACTGCAGGTGGGGACCCCCTGAGGAGCCTGGAGGAAACCTGCCTGTGGGGGGAGCTGTGCAAAGAATATTTTTGAATGAATGTGCATGAACCTCTGAAATGCAATAAGAATGCGTTTGTATCGAGGGCCTGCTGCGTCCCAGGCACGCGTCTAATAAGCACTGTGAATGTCGAACCCAGCGGTTTTCAGGCTCCCAGCAGGTTACCCATTAGTGCCCCATGAAATTAAATGAGGGAGTTGAAAGCTCTAATTTTTTTGAAAGTATGAAATAGATTAGATTAGAAAGTATCCGAGTACATGTCTCCCAGGAAGAATTTTGTTACTGCTTTGTTTTGGTTTTATACATTTGTGTACATGGAGTCTCATGGCTTCTTCCCAGCAGCTCTGGAGGTGGGATTGTTACTATCAGCATTTTACAGGGAAAACAGGTTCAGTAATGCAGTGGTTTGCCCCAGATCGCAGACCTGTGGACTACATCATGATATACAAATTGTTGTTGGTTTTTTTTTGTTTTTTTTTTTGAGACAGGGTCTCACTATGCAGTTTGGGCTGGCCTTGTGCTCACTTTTGTAGCCCCCAGGCTGGTCTTGAACTCTCAGAGATCCTCCTGGCTCAACCTCCTGAGTGCTGGGATTACAGGTGTGCACCACCACGCCTGGTTCTGGGGCCGCACGGTGGGCACCCGAATGGCATGTGGGACTGAGGATGGAACTCGGGTCCTCGTGCTTGCCACATAGACGCTTATGCCTCTGAGCTACCTCTCAGGCCCCTACGAATATATTTTGTTCCATAGGCCATGGTACAGTATGAATTCAGCAGACCATTCTAGCTCTTGTAGGAGGTAACCGCTGCTATTTGCTCATTCTATGCATGAGGAAGGTGAGGACCAGAGAAGACACATGGCTGGTTAATGATGGGGCCAGGAGTAGCTCTTAGACACAGGCCTGTGCTCGATAGTCTACAGGAGGAAGGGAATGAATGGGCACACAAATAAAAGGCAGAAACTCATTGTGGGATGAATGAATGAATCTTCCCAGATGCCAACTCCACGATGCCATTGTATGACCAACCCAGGGGCGCAGAAAGAAAAGGGGAATGGAGTGGTAGGGTGTATTTTCCATATCCCTGAACATCCTCTAATCCTATAAATGATGCAGCTTACATTACAAGAAGAAGTGACAGGAAATCCAACAGGAAAAGCCAACACCAACATTCACCATCCTCGCTGGCACTATGGTGGCATTTACCTGTGCCATGCACAGCCTCGGGGCTTAATGGGATCTATTCAGTCAGTCCTCAGTGTAGCTCATTTTCAGGTGAGGAAAGTGAGGCACACAAAGGCTCGGGGGTGGGGGGAGGCCAAGGGCCTGTGCCCAGGTCATGGAGTTATGTGGCAGGACTGGGACTTGCCCCCCACAGCTGGGGTGATTACTAGGCTCAACCCCTTTGCTATTGTTTATCCAAAAACTGCTGGATTAATTGCCAGAGTGAAGTATAACATACACTGGGCACTGTTTGCAGGTTTGTCTAGCAGGCCTGTGCACCCAGAGCTGCTGTTCATATCACAGTTTTTGGCATATGGGGGAAACTAAGGCCCAATGGAGTAAACTGCTGTACTTAAGACCATGTGATGGATAAATGGCAGAGCAGTGAGAGCAGGCCCTGCAGACGCCCCTCCATGGCTCCCCAGGAAACCCCAACAGTCTGCCACTTCCCTGTGGTCTTGGGGCACTCGCAAGGCTCCAATCCCAAGCTTCCTCTCATTCACCCAGATGCCCGCTCCTCCTGTCCCCACTTGCACCAAAGCCCCGACTCCCCTGCTCACACCTAGAACAGTTTCACCTCTGCACGGCCACTTCTAAGCTCAGAGCCTCACACCAGCCCCCACCTGCTGGAAGCCTCAGTTTCCTCATCCAGGAGATGGGGTGAGAAGAATCAAGGAGCAGGAAGAGACAGCTGTCCTGGGTGTCCGTGCAGGGTGTGGCTCTTGGCCAACTCCACTGACTTCACACAGGTTCTCCTGCTCCACGTTCAGTCCTCAGGAGCCAGGCATTCCCAGAAACCCCCACACCTCTTTGTCCTGCCACCACATGGCCATCCTGCTGCCCCAAGCAAACCCTATCTTACACACAGGGTTAATCATTTACTGCAGATACCCTTCAGAATGGCTGGGACATTTTGTTTACTGCCTGACCAGTACCTGGCACATAGTGGGCACCAGGGCAATGTTTGATTGATGAATCCATGCACAGATAGTCACTGAGAGACACCGACTTGTCCTGGAGCTCCAGCTGCAATCACCTGGCTAAGCCTCAGATGCAGTGTGGCTGGTACCAGGCCCTTGCCCTCCGCTAGTACTTAAGTGTTTCCCACACTGGGAAATTATGAAACAAACAAACAAACAAACAAAAACCAACCCCCACAACTATATTCCCAGATTGTTTTTCTGGGATTATCACACTTCTAAATATATCAGGCAGTTTGGTAAGCATACCAGGTGACCCAGAACATACTTTTTGCATTGCTTAAAATAATATAAATGAGAATGAAGGACTTAAGAAGTGAGAAACAGTGGCATAGAATGCAGCTTTAAAAATAATCAGAGGAAGCATTTGATGTTTCCACCCCCTCTCCCACCTCCTACACCTCTCCTAACACGCTTATCTATAAATCACATTGTCTTCCTCAAACCCCATATTTTTTCTTTTTGGTACTGGGAATCGAACTCATGACCTTGCACCTGCCAGGCAGTCATGTTCCACTTTTGCTGGAAGTTTGGGCAAGTAGTTTGGAGTCATTTCAAAGTAAGACTTTGTGCCTATCTCGGTGACGTACACCTGTAATCCCAGCACGCTGAGAGACTAAGACAGGAGGGTTATAAATTTGAGCCCAGCCTGAACAATTTAGCAGATTAAGGAGCCTCTGTCTCACAATTAAAAATAAAGGCTGAGGATGTAGCTCAGTGCAAAGGTCCTGGATTCAGTCCCCAGCATCACACAAACAAATTTGTCAAGTAAAAAATAAAGTGAAGCTTTACTGCCCCTGAGTTGTTGTCCTAAAACCTGTCTTTTCCTGGAGCTCAGGATGTGGCAGGCACCATCCAGCTAAGGTGCCACCCCTGTGTCTCCCTGGAGCAGGAGGCTTTCAGATGCATGAGCACATTCAGGGCAGGGATAGGAGAAAGTCTGTGAGACCCACAGAAGGAGCAGAGTGTGAAGGTTGGCGGGTCTGGGTTCAAATCCTGATTTTTCCAGGATTAACAGTGTGTGTCTGGGTAAGTAGATACCTCCAAGCCTCAGTTTTTTAATCTGTGAAAAGGACATACACATGATTCAGGGTTGTGTTCCTTAGGCCTGGTTTTAAATACCCATCTCTCTGCTTCTCACCTTCTTGGTGATGTTGAGCAAGTCTCACCTCTTCACCTCTCCAAGCTGCAGCCTCCATATGTGGACAAGGGGAGGGGATCTCTGTGGTCCCGGGGGTGTGGCAAGGTCTTGGTTACTGGTGGGGCAGGGAGAGCCTGAAGGATTGTCCCAGGTATGCAGTAGGTGCCAAGCAGGACTGAGTGCTCCTGGAAAATCTTGCCTCTCTTGGTCCAGACCTGCAGGGCTGCCAAGGGGACTCAGCTTTCATGTGGCCCTGTCAGGTGCCTCCTAGCGGGATGCAGAAGTATGTTGTCACCAGACCTGGTGTTCCAGAAGGTGGTCTGAGGACACAGCCGTGCTGGGTGATCCTGAGGGGAGGACAAAGAGGCCATAGCGGGCCTTCCCAGACCAGCTCCTTCCACCTTGCCCATCTCTGCTAGTGGCAGTTCTGTCCTGGTAGGGGCTCAGACCAAAGCCCTTGACCCCTCTCCTCTGTTCCTGCACATTCACATATGAATCTAACCTCTTAGCGGCTCCTTCCTGGAAGCTCCACCTGCAAAATCTGCCTGGAATTCAGCTCCTCTCCCCACGCCACCCACTGTAATGTGCAGCCTGCCTCCCCTCTGACCTGGTGGACATTTCGAGGCCTTGAACCTGATCTTTCGCTCACCCCTGTCCCAATCTGTCCCCACCTGAAGCTGAGGGCCTGCGCACACCAGCTGGCAGACAGGTTCAAGGTTGCTGCCTTGCGTCTCCTCCTCTCCTCCCCTTTGCTTGTCCCCCTGCTCCTGCTCCTTGCTGTCCCCTCCACACATCCCAGCCTTGGGATCCCTGCATTTGCAGCTCCTTGGCCTCCTTTGCTGTCCCCAAATGTACCATGTGCCTTTCTCACCTCCTTCCTGTCTTTGCTCATTTGCCACCTTCTTGGAGCAGCCTTCCCTGCCCGTATGCTGAGAAGTGCCACCTCGGCCCACACCCGCTGTGCCCTCTACCAAGCTTCTCTGTCCCTGTGGCCTCTCCTTCTCCTGTGACACTTGGCATATTTTAATTCCATGTCCAGTTTGTTATCCACCTTCCCTACTGGGCTTTGAGCGCCACAGGGCGAGGGTTTTATCTGATTTGTTCATTGCTGAGGCGATTGGTTCACAGCCTAAAATAGAGCCTGGCACTCAGCAAGTGCTTGGTAAATATAAAGAAAAGCGCCTTAGGGCTTTGACCTGACTCAGGTAGTACCAGGATTGCTTCAGCTGTGTGGAGGGGGGCAGGCTGATGGGCCCTCTGGGGACATCAATGCTCAAGCAAGCTGTCCCCATCCTGCCCCAGATGTGAACAACCGTTGAGACCTTTCCAGCCTTCCTTGTATCCCAGCCTGCCTCACGGCACAGTTGCCAGTGTGTTGGTCAAGTGACTGTAATTACTGTCTGTCCACTGCCCAGACTTCCGCCTGGTGACGACACAGCCCCCGCTCTCTGGGTCGTCCTGTGTTCTCAGTGTCACACAGTAGGTCCAGCTAATGCCCATTGAGTGAATGAATGAATATTAATTACATCATCCGCTTGGAGAGTTATACACATTACCATTCAGGGCCCTGAGAAATCCTACAGAAAAGACAGCCATTTTTGTATTTTTTTGAAATGACCATATTTATTGAGACATTTTGGTAATCTGGTTTTAGTGAAGGGTCTGTCAGCTGTAAAAGACAAAAAGGGAAACTAAATTGGCTAAACAGAAGGGGAGATCGTTATCTTGCTTGATTCTGAGGGGTTCTTCCAGCCTGGCTGTACCACTGTACATCCAGCACTCCGGGAGCCTAGGGCAAGAGGACTGTGAGGTAAAGTCCGGCTTGGGCAAGTTTAGTGAGTCATCAAGACCGTTTCAAAATAAATAAAAAATTAAAAAGGCTGGAGACATAGGTCATTGAAAAAGCTTTGAGTTCAACCCCCAGTACCCAAAACAAAAAAAAAAAAGTTATCAGAAATCTTAGGGGGCCGGGGAGATAGCTCAGTAGAATAAGCACTTCCCTGGCAAGTGCAAGGACCTGAGTTCAATTTTCGGTTCCACCAAAAATTAAAAAATAAAAACAACCTCAGATTTCTTCCAAGTGAGCCGTCTTTCCCCGCAAGGGGGCAGCAGTGGACTCAGCAGCGACAGTGTCCCCTGCCATTCCCCCTGGAGGTTGGCTGGGGACTATTTCCCTTTCCCAAATGTCCAAGTCAAGTTCCAAAAACCAGCTTAGTTAGGAGTCCCAGCGGAAAGAGAAGACGCTGCGCCACTGGTGTGGCCCGGGTCTCATTCCTTCCTAACACCACACAGGCGGGGGTGGCGTGCTCTGGGGTGGTCCGGGGAGGGGGTCAGGGCCTGGCCTAGAGACCCAGGCGCCCCTCCCTGTCCCTCACAGTGCAGGTCAGTCCTGTGGACGCACGGCTCACCGTGTTCGACAAGACGGAGGGGACGTGGCGGCTGCTGTGCTCGTCGCGTTCCAACGCCAGAGTGGCCGCTCTTAGCTGCGAGGAGATGGGCTTCCTCAGGTACCTGGGCACTCCTTGGTGGGAACAGGGGGTTGCGGGCGAGGGGCGCGGGAGCAGGCCTGACCCCTGCCCCGTCCAGGGCTATGGCCCACTCAGAGCTGGACGTGCGGACAGCAGGCACCAACGGCACGTCGGGCTTCTTCTGCGTGGATGAGGGCAGGCTGCCCCATGCCGGGAGACTGCTGGGGGTCATCTACGTGTGGTGAGCAGCAGCTATTGGCGGGGTGCCCCAGCCCCAGCCCCAGCCCCAGCCCCAGCCCCCATACCTGCACTCCTTTCTGTGTGGTCTGTCCTGACCGGTCTCCACATTTTCATCTCTCTGTGTTCCATCCCTGTCTGTCTCACAGTGACTGTCCCAGAGGCCGTTTTTTGGCTACTGTCTGCCAAGGTGAGATCCTTAACCGGCTCCTTTAGACGCCTGGGGAAACTGTGGACCTTCCCACTCTCCTTCTGGGGGCAGGGCTGCTTCTCCATAGGTTCCCTAAGCAAGGGGCCAAGTCAACTTCAGACTCCCAAAGCAGGACTGTTTCCTCTCAGTTCCCAAGCATGGGCTGTGTCCCCCGAAACTGCCCAAGGTAAGGCCATGTCCCCCTAAACCACCTTTGGTGGAACCACATCCTCAGACTTCCCAGGCTGAGGCCATGTGCTCTTAGATCCATTGGGGCCAGGCCAAGTGCTCTGGAAACTTGCTCCTCCGCCCCATTCGGCTGCCCTGACTGCCCTCACCCCTGCAGACTGTGGCCGCAGGAAGCTGCCAGTAGACCGCATCGTGGGAGGCCAGGACACCAGCTTGGGCAGGTGGCCGTGGCAAGTCAGCCTGCGCTATGACGGAGCCCACCTATGCGGAGGGTCCCTGCTCTCAGGGGACTGGGTGCTGACAGCTGCTCATTGCTTCCCAGAGTAAGTGCCTGGGTTGGGGAGGCTGTGCGACAGAGGCCAAAGGGCATGCCCAGGCAGGCCACCAACCTCCCTTTCTGTTCCCTGGCAGACGGAACCGAGTTCTGTCCCGCTGGCGAGTGTTTGCTGGAGCAGTGGCCCAGGCCTCACCCCACGGCATGCAGCTAGGGGTGCAGGCCGTGGTCTACCATGGGGGCTATCTTCCCTTTCGGGACCCAACCAGTGAAGAGAACAGCAATGATATTGCCCTGGTCCACCTCTCCAGTCCCCTCCCCCTCACA
>NDGM011023769.1:0-14779 GCA_002564305.1 Octomys mimax
TGTGAGCTAAATAAACCTTTCCGTCCTTCATTTTGAGTGTCGGGTATTTGTCCCAGCAACGAGCGAAGAGTAACTAAGACAACATGCATCTGTTTATATCAAGAATGGAATCAATGAAAAAGTTTACTATTCATAGAAGAGTCAAGAAAACTTAAACCCATAGGAATTAACCTAACCAATGGAAAGTACTCTACTCTGAACAAGGCGATTTTAATAGGACATCAGACAATGGCGAGATGTACCCTGCTTTGCAAAGGGTAGAAGCCAATACTACCAAAATGACCATACTTTACTCCCCAAACTAACACGTAGATTCAGGGTAACTCCAATCCAATCACCAAAAGCACTTCTCACAGAACTAGAGAAAGCAATCCTAAAGTTTATGTGAAACTAGAAGAGACTCAGAGTAGCAAAAAGCTGTTCTGGGCAACAACAGCGAAGCAGGAGGCATCACAATACCTGACTGCAAGTTACACCAGGAACCAACCGTGATAAGAAGCATTGTAGTGGCGCAAAACAGACACGTAGACAAATAAAACAGAATAGCGGATGCATAAATACCCCTTGGCACATATGGTAATTTAATCTCTGACAAAGGGACTAAAAACAGCATGCTGGAGTAAAGATAGCCTATTCAGCAAATGGTGCAGGAAAATGACTATCTTTATGCCACAAGTGAAGCTGGGCTCTTATTTATCATCACGTAAAAATTAATGAAAATACTAAACACTACAACAGGAACAATGAGCCTAATAAATACCCTTCTCTGACAAAACTAAACAAAAAGAGGGATATACAAATGAAGGACCATTTTGTATCTGTATACTCAAAATAGTTAGGACACATGTACAGCTACTTTCTCTTAATTCAATGAATAGAAAAATTTGTTTCAATGGTGTTTGTGGACAGGATATCATGTCTGCATCTTGTACAATGAATAACCACTAAGGAGACAACCATATGCAATGTATTAATTATTGAAACTGTACTAGTAATTGGTTTTGAATCTGTCTCATTGCTATTTGTTTCTCAATGAAATTATTAAAACAAAGAGCCTACAGGAAGATAAAGTACGTAAGCACATAAAGTCACAGTGTAGGCAAGAGCTTTCTGAACAGAATGCCAGTTGCTAACTACATAGGAGCAAGGATCAACAATGGGATTATATTAAATTAAAAAGCTTCTGCAAAGGAAACCATAGACAGCCTACAGAATGAGGGAAAAAATTGCTTAAAATTTCTCAACACACACACACACACAAAAAAAATCAAGGGACCCTAGACGAAAGACTCAATCAAGAAATGAGCAAGTGAGTGGAATAAGTATTTCACAGAAGAATATGTAAAAATATGGCAACAAATGTATGAAAAGATTTTCAACATCTAGGGCCCCTAGAGAAACTCAAGTTAAAACAATGTTAAGATTTCAGCTTATACCGCAAAGAATGGCAATTGTCAGGAAATCAAACAATAACAAATCCTGGTGCGGCTGCTGTGAAGAGGAAACCTGCATTATGGGTGGGAAGGTAGAACAGTATGACCGCTATGGAAATCAATGTGGATTTCTCAAAGGATTAAAATTAGAAAGTCCATGTGACCCAGATATTTTCTTTCTCAGCACCTTCACCCCAAACCTAAAGATATCATATTACAATGACATGTGAAAATTAATATTTAGAGCAACCTGATTAATGATAGCTAAATTATGGAAGCAGTCTGTATGCACATCGACAGACAGATGGATAAAGAAAACGCAGTATCCATGGATAATGGACTATTAATTGGATTTAAAGTGGACGAAGTCAAGACTTCTGTAGAGAAATGGATACGTCTGGAAGACACAGTTTGAAGTGAAAAAGTCAGACACCAGAACAAATACCGTGTGAGAGCCATCATTTGAATGTGGCCAAGCACAAAACAGAGGACCAAGAGTTGGAAACACAGAGGTAGAACTTTTGCAAATGGAAACAGGTCTAGGAGACTGAGAGAAACGGGAGGAAGAAAGGAGGAGTAGAAAGACTTAAGATGTATCACATGCACGTATCAAGTACCCATAGTGAACGTGTAAATTACGTCAACTGAAATAAAAATGATTATCATAATTACAATAGTAATGCAAATGGGAAAACATGATTATAGAGATGGAGTGAGGTGAGTAGGTGGGGGAAAGGAATGGAGGAAGGGCCCAGCCACGCCCAGTAGTGTACCTGCTCCCTCTGAGGGACGTGCATTTCAGGCATTTTGTCAGCGCAAAGATGTATGGACAAAAATGTGGAAATGTTTAGGTGTTTTTTTTTTTTTTTTGGTTTTTTGTTTGTTTTTGGTGGAACAGGGGATTGAACTCAGGCCCTTGTGCTTGCTAGGCAAGCACTTATTCTACTGGGCTATCTCCCTGGCCCTGGAAATGTTTAATTACCACAAAAAGTAGTAGACTTGTAGGAATTAATTTTCAGTCCAATGACATGAAGTTCCCAAATATTCATGATACTCCTAAATAGTTATAGTTTGGAAAGTGGTGATTTTGCTCAAGTTCTAGCCCTGTATGTCTGCAGGCTTATATATATTTCCTGGAATAAGCTTTTGATTTTTCATTTGTAACATGAGAAAAAAATATTTTTTTTAGATCTTGTATGCTTGTTTGAAAATTGATAGGAGGTGAATTATTTAATAACTAAGAGATCAGAATCAATTGACAAATGCTATGATGACAAATATTTAGCATGCAGAATGGTTTGATAATCACGTTGGTTTATGAAGCATTGTTAGTTTTTACCCAAAGTCATGAGACTGATGAATAAAACTCAAAATAAATTTCAAAGAATAATAAGTGCCACAGAATTCCAATGCATTGATGCATCTATCAACTTCTTTCCTGGTATTAAGCATTGACACCACAAATAATAATTGCAGAGTTGATAATGAACATGAAATCAGAACAGAGTTAATAAGATCAAGGAAACACAGCTTTAACATCAAAGTATCAGGTCCACCTTAGAATGGTCTTGCAAATTGAAGCTTAATTTCCTTGCCTGAGGCTTGCTTTCTCCTCAATAGCATTCTCTGCATGGTGCTATTTATGCTTTGTGTCTTAATGATCCCATGGCTCCAAATATCACTTTATGTTTCACGTTCTTTTGCCTAGAACGCAATTATTTCTTTGTAATACAATCAAGCCTAATAGCTCTAGGAATATTTAGCTTGTGTTCTAACCCTATTCAAATAATTCTTAAGCTCTGCAATGTGACAATTTCCTTTGCTCTTCAATGTTATTGTCTACAATTGAGTATAGTAATTAATATTATTCATTTATTTAATTTTGTAGTCCTGGGGATTGAACACAAGGCCTTCCTATTGAACTATATCCCATTTTATTTGTTAAATCAGCACTCACTAACTTAGTAAGTTCCCCAGGCTGGGCTGGACCATGAGATCCTCCTGCATCAGCCTCTGGGAGTGCTGTTCTGGGAGGTGCACTCCACCATGCCCAAAGTTATTTAGTGTTACAAAAATAATATCCAAGTAAATAGGATCATTATGACACAGAAATAGCTGTACTCCATGTTTGCTTCACCTCTATGCCCAGTAACCTAACTATGCAACTACCCAAGTTATCCACTGATAAAGAAAATGTGATCGATACCCTTGGTGGAATGTGGAACCAGTTGTGGTGCAAAACCTCTTCAATTCATAGTAGAGAAGCCACTCTGGACATTTTGTACCATAAGAAAGGATGACACTCTATCATTTGCAACAATGTGGGCAGAACTGAGATCCTGATAAGTGAACTACACAAGGTGAAGAAAACCAAATGCCTCATGGTAACTTATTTGTGCAGGCTAAAAACATCGGTATCATGAAGAAGAGAGTAAAATTGTGGTTACTGAAGACTTGAAAGAACAAAGGCAGGAGATGACAGAGGGTGATAATGTGGATCAGGATACTATTAATTACAAAGCATTCTAGCACTCTACAGAAAAATAGAATAATCATAATTTACAATAATTTACAACTGCATTGCAACACACTTTCAAAAAAAGATCAAAAAAATCAGAGAAAGTGAAAATGGTAATTACTCTGATTTGATTATTACACCTTGTGTATATACCATATTAGATCATGTATACAAGTATTTAATGTCCATAAAAAGATTTTTAAAGTGTTAATAATGAACTACATGTCTCAGGTTAGCCTAGTACACAACATACACATCCTGATGCATGTACTGATGAAATATAAGTTTTAGTAGATTTTTACTACTTCTGTATCATTGTTTTATTTTTACATGTTCAATATAATAAATATCACATATGCAGAATTTAAAATTCATCAATCAGGGGCAGTTATACTAGCTTTGTGGAGAATATAATATTTTAGCATCTAAGAACTAAGATACCTTTCATAGAACTTTCACTGAACTTAAGATTACTAGCAATTTATTATGCATGATGTATGTTTGATCATATTAGATCATTAGCCTTGTGCACAATAATCTTGGTCTATTTGTTTCTGGATATTTCCAAGTATATAGTACATTTTCAGTCAATATTTATTGAATGAATAAATTGGGAAAAATGGTGTACAATGATTCCATACCACTAACACACCAAGGAACTTCTCTCAGTTTCACCAGCCCTGGTCCTAAAGAACAAATTCCATTATTTATGGAAAAACCAAATGAGAAGATCTTTCTCTGGGTGAAATTGATTTGATAAAAAAAATGAAATTGTGTCTTAGTTTCTATTATATTTCCATATGGAGAATCTATGAATTTAGAATTTTTCACTTGATTTCTTGCATGTTTGATTGCATCAAAAGAGTATTCACTCAAAACTTTTTGTATAGTATTCTTGGCTTGTAATAAATTTTCATTTAAACTTGCACAATCATTTGTTCTGTGAAGTTCTGAGTATTATAACTAGTAGATAAAATAAATATATGAAAGTTAATTTCTTCTCTGAGTTTTAAACTAAAATGAAGATACATGAAAAAAAAAAGATGAAAGACAACAAAAGTAGTAACTTCTAGTTTAACAGTTCAAAGGACAGGCATAAAACAGATCCAGGTATTTTACTTAAAGAAAAAAATTCAAATGATTACCAAGTGAAATTAATATTAAAAGAAAAGAATCATTTTCAAGTGTTTTGTTTTATATTTGTTAAATTATACTGACAATATGAGGAAAGCATCAAGGATTTGTTATAAATGATACTAGTTTAATAACATCAGTGTATTTTGTTCTTAGCAGAGAGTTAGGAATAAAAGGAGATTTTAAGAGTTGATTCGAAAACACGGAATTAAATTTATAGATTGAGAAAACAATGGCAGTTGTTAAGTATGATAAATTTAAGATGATATATTCTACCCTTCACATTTCCCCCTTTTTTCACAGCATAACACGTCACAGGACTTGCTGATATACTAAACTTCTTGCTGTTTCCAGGAGTTCTCAGTCTTTTAAAGCCTTTGTCTATAATATTAACCTAGTTTCTTCGATTTCCACGTAGAGTCTGTATTCACTCATATTGATACTCAGACTAACCTAATCAGAATATGTTACCACTCAGTTCACTTGTCTGTGTGTCTTCCCGCCAGGCTGCCTTCCAGGGGCTGGGGATGGAGGAAGCTAAGGACAAAGAGTTTGCCTTTAGGAGGGTGTACTAATCAGGCTTTGTTCAATAAAGAAGGACTGCATTCAGAGAGGAGTTTCATGCCAATAACTTGTGATATTGTCTTACTTATCTTCTGTGAACCCCCGTCTCCCTGTTATATTCTTATTCTCTCTGCCTTTTGACTTCATGTAGCCAGATAACAAACACCAGATACATTCTGTAAGGGATACTGAATGAGGTGCCTCGCTTCAAATTTTGTAGCAGTAGAATTAAGCAGCAGAATATAATTTTTGCTTCAAATCCTTTCTAAAAGAGAAATTCATTAGAATGCATGGGAAAATGGGTTAATCATCCACTGATTGTATTTGCTGCATAGATTTTGTTTTTCCTGTAAAAATCTACTATGTGATGGAAGATAACAGAATGCAGACTGGCAAAGTGTGTTGTAAAGGTGCAGGGCTGGTGGGGGACTCTCTGGGGACTAAGCGCCTGCTTAGGCAAGCTCAGGGACCGGGGTTCAATCCCGGGCACCACAGGCTGTACCGGCCCTGCTCCCGGGATACAGAGAGCTGGCCACCGCGACTGGGCATGGTGGTAACTGCAGCTCTGGGGAGGCTGAAAACAGGAGGATTACTATGAGTCCGTGCTGTGTAGTGAGACCCACATGCAAAGGAACCAAAGATCTTGCACTGCGCTGCCCACGCAGCGTAGAAGCCACCACAGGGAGAAACATCTGCTCAGCCAGTCACGGACTTCCTTTGCTGTCGTAGGGATCAGAGATTAACTTGTGGGTGGGAGAGAATCAGAGGAAGGAGGGACAGTCACAGCGCGCCTGCATGCTCCATAAGCGACGCTATCCCTGTGTTAAATGAGGTATTTTTATAGACTCTGAAACCTCCCGCAACGGGCTTCAATTGTTTGAGTATGTTCCTTCCCCAGCAGACTGCCATGTCCTCGTGCGTGAGGTGAGTCCTGTTAAATACTTTGTCTGCAGGGCTAGCAGTGCGCTGCGCTCAGGCTAACCTCAGCGGCACACTGGACTGGCTTGATTTCAAGATTACTGAGAGAAAGCACTCACCTACTCCACAAGGACTATAGAACTCAAAGAGCAATTTTTAGGTTAAAATGTAATTTTTTTCCTTAACTAAATTCTCATAAAGAGAAGAGAAATTATGTAATTGACCGGTACTGCTATAATTTTGCTATAAAGCAGGCAATTAGCTACAGTAATTACAGAAAGTTAGAATAATTTAATAGGGAACTATATTATCTCAATGATCATGTTTTTCTAGTAAAAGTTCAAAATCTTCTGTAAGCTCACTATACCTCGGATTCCGTGAGTGGCTAACTCCCGATTCGTGTCTTGGCCCTTGGTAAGTAATGTAAGTGCTATCATTTCTTAACCTAAAAATTAAAGATGATAACTTTCATTTGGTTTCAACATAGAAAATCACTGAAAGTTAATGAAGTTCTCATTATATAATTCTTGACTAAAATTATACCAATGCACCCACAAAGATATTGTTGCTGTCATATAGAATTGCTGGGTTCATTTAACAAGTGCATTAAAAGTGACTGTTACAACTGGTTTTTCTAAAGAAAGATTTAGTCATTTCTGAAAGGATGTTATCACTTATCTTCACAGTAAAGAAAATAAAATGAATAGAACATCAGTTGCTAGGATTTTTAAGAACTGTCTGTGAAAACTGACAGGATGTAGATAAGGATAGAAGGCAAACAGTAATATCTCAAAATAAGAACAACAATGGAAAAGCATTCGCATTCCTTAGAATACTTTCCTACATCTTATCCTATAGCAACTTAAATATTTGGTTCAAAATTATTTGTGTCATAAAATCTTTTATTTTACTCAACTCAAAATATGTTTTTCTATTTATAGAACCACCTTAAGTACATTTGCAGTTCTACACAGATTGTACAACAACTTGAAATTTATCTTTTACACAAGTTACTGAAAATAAATCAATTATTTATGTTCTTGTCTTTCTGCATCCAAACATAGTACAACACCCTCAAAGGTGTTTCTTTAGGCAACATCAATTTTTCAATAACATCATTGATCTAGAAAAAAATTGGTTTCATCTTTTTCTTTCTCTCCGCTCAGGCATCTGGCCTTGGTTACCTACCAGCACTTTCTTACTTTATCCGGGACCTTTTCCATAATCTAGTAGCAGCAGGGACTAGCGTTAGGTATGCTGTGAAGGGAATCGGAAAGCTTATATTTGAATGCTGTGCCAATGTTAATACCAACTTTACGTTAGAGACAGGTTACCAACGATTCCTGTGAGTAGAAATGATAATGTACTGAACTTCAAAGAGCACTGTTTTCTTGATGGTTTCTGAATCGAGAGATAATAGTCATTATTAGGCACAGGGGACACAGCTGGACACCTAGCACTTCTCTGTCGCCAACATGGATATGGATACTGTGTTATTTAAATCACACAATGACTGCACTTGTTTGGCATCCTCTTAGCATGTGTATTGGATGTGCAGAGCGGGTGCTCTGAGGTTAGCTGCTTTGGCTCACAGCATAGGACTGAAGGCCTTCAAATTCCGTCCGAGCGAGCTTACTCCAAAGACTAAGATTGTAGTCACTGTTCCTGAATAATGAAAACTCACTGGAGCAATGGAGCGGTGTGAGGTCTTGATGAACGCTGACCCCCCACAGAAGCTAAGCTGTCTTTAGGTTTCTTCACACAAAGTGAATGGATTGCATTTCCTCCTCCATGTATCTTCTAACCTGGCTTAAACTATTGTGTTCTCTGAGTCTTCTTCCAAATGTAGAGCTGATTTCTTTGATTGTAGGTCACAAATGGCTGAGCTAGTAAACTGATGATGGAGAGGTGTCTGATGGGAAGTAGGTCTTTCATGACTACTTAAGATACTGAAACGCTTGTGCTGGGAAGAAAGCGCACTATTCTGTCTGTCGGCGAGGTCATTGTGAGGAATCCCAGGCAGAATGAAGTGGAAACGAGACATGCCAAGATCTGATGCTCTTGATGCAGATAGTCCACAGCTCAGCAGCACCACTTACGTGTTGGCCACTGTGGCAACAGATAGATAAAGCACAAATGGTTATTGCACATATAGTTTAGGAGCATATTGTAAAGGGAAGAGAAATTTAGGGGACGCACCTAACCAGGATGCGATGGGAGGAGAAGGAAGGAAGAAAGCTGGCAAAGGTTCTGTTAAACCTGACATTCCAGTTAAGCATTTCTAGATAAACAGGTTCTTCTGAGGATGTTACAGCATTCTGCAGTTTGCAAGGCCAAAGGTTTCACAAGACACTCAGTGCTTGAAAAAATGGGCGACTTGGGATGACAGCCACGGAGGGCTGCCAATAGTATTTAATTCCATATAACTAGGCTTCCCTTCAAATACACAAGCATAAGCAGAAATACATAATCATGAGATCCACATAATATATAAACACTTTATGCTGTCCTGAAGAACCTGAAGAAAATGAATCTTGGCCTAATAGTAAAGAATGCAAGTGGTATTCTTAGTCTTTGGTTTAAAAGATGACGCTACTACAACATTGAATGATAAAACCATGAACCATGAGAGGAGACACAGGGTAAATCGTTCATGTGCAGATTTACTAAACACTTACCATATGTGAGCTAATGTGCAGCCACTGTAAAAGAGGACACTTTTACAAGTCCTGAGATCTTTTACACAAAATTTGGAAGAAGTGATTCCTCCCTTTTATATAGATAAGAAAATGGAGACCTCTCAAGTGGATTTAAGAGATGTACGGTCAAGTAATGATGGTTTCAGAAATCACAACCAACACCAAAGACACTGCTATTTAATTCTTTGACTCTCTGTAAAGCAGTAATCAAGAACTTCACAGTAAATGAATAATCTAAAGCCGTCATCAGAGGGAGAGCACAAGAGGCCGTGGGTTTGGGAGATAAATCAATCTCAATACAACCTTACGATTTTCTTCATAAAGGACCAGGGAGATAGCTCAGTTGAATAAGTGCTTGCCTGGCAAGTGCAAAGCCTGAGTTCAATCCCCCGTTCCACAAAAAAAAAAAAAAAAAATACAATTTTCTTCATAAACTGAATTGTATAATCTCTGAAGGATCAATGTTTCAAGCAAAATAATGACTCTATCTTCTAAAATCTACTGTAGAACACAGTGGTATTATGTGAAAATACATTTTTCTCAAAATAAACTTTTGAGAAACTTTGGGCTTAGAAAGAAAATAGCAAGCTTAAAGCCACACGCTGTGACTGAACACAGGGAGCAAGCGTGAAGATAAAATGCATAGTGAGAGCAGGGGGTGGTTCGTCAGTGTGGAGCACACTCGGGAAAAGATGTTAATAACGGCTGACAAAAATGTTTGCTAAGCACTTTCACATATAAAGTGTCGTGCGAGGTTAATAACAACGATATTAATGCAGTGACACTTCTCATGTGCAAAGCACTTCTTTAAGGGATTCAGAGAAGTATGAAGACATTAGAACATTCCTGCTGCAGAGTCCTGAAGAGATAGTAAATAGTCAGTATCTGCAACGAAAATTACCAGGATCCAAATTCAAGTCTTATGTGATGAAATCAGAACGGTGCTCTCTACTTTTTGTACTTGCAGTATATTTCTAAACTTATTTATGCAAAAATGTACACTGCAAAAAACATAAAACAATAAACGTTCCACAAGAAGATGGGGGAAAGCTGATGGGAGATGTAAACATAACAGCAAGATTTTCTCAGCTTATATCTTTATACAATTTTGACTTTTTCACAATATAAATGTTCTCGTTATGCCAGGGAGCTAGCTCAGTGGCCTAAGTGCCTGCCTAACAAGCACAAGGACCTGGGTTCAATCCCCGGTACCATATGCCTTGCTACCCTGGAACACCAGGCATGCCGTGCAGCACACCTGTAATCCCAGCACTGCAGAGGCTGAGACAGGAGGATGACTAGGCGTCAGAGCTGCATAGTGAGACCCTGTACCAAATAAATAAAGAAATAAAAGATTCGGCCTCCTCTTTACATCCAAGCAAGGAAAACGACTAAAAAATTAAGCCAGAGTGGAAAACAAAACAAAACAAATAATCTAAACTGCATTAAATTTACAATATTCCTGTCTTAATTTAAAAAACATTTGCAAATTCTTCAAAATGCATTCCTTTGAAAGATGGTCTAATTATTGTCTTCTTGAATATGGGCTCGATTGACTTTTTGCTTCTGTTTCAATGAAAGCCAATAAGTCATTTCAGACAGCATCTAGTTGAGCTACCATGAATGAAAGCGATCAGAGTTTCATAGGAGCCCAGCACCGAGCTGTCTTTGGTGGTACTTTAGAAGATGATCTTGCTTGAACAAGAATGACTATGTATATGCCCCTTGCCACGCTAGTGCACACGACATGGGTCTCACGCGCTATGTCTGGTGCTTTTAACATGGGCATCGCAAACATTTTGGTTACTTATTTCACATTTTTGTTATCAGTGATGTTGTATTATTAACTAAATTGATTGATTAGCAATGATTATGTGGGAAGCAGAATAAATGACACACTGATTGCAAAAACTCTGGTAGCCTGTAGCTGGCCTGGAATATGTATTCTTCCCATTCCAAACAATTCTGTAAGGTGGTATTCTAAGAAATTTGGAGTGTCGGCGCTCATAAGAGCACAGACAAAATAAGGAACTAGACTAAGGAACTAGGAAGTGTTGAGGCACAGGAAACACGTAAGACGCAGATGTAGAAAAGTCAGGAGTTAAGAGGAGGAGTGGGGTCGTGAAGTCACCAGCATCGCAAGCTCTGGGGGTGCACTTGACAAACAGGCTGGGTCACAAGAGCTGCAGCTGAGTTAGGCAAGTTACTGCTGAGGCTGTATGCTCCCTGCTAAGTCCCGAATAGCAATGCCTGTCGCTCTGGTTCTTGAGGAGAACTGACTCCTTCACTCTGGATATATTTTTCTTTGTCTCCCCACATTTTTGTCTTCATCTCCTTACAAGCCCTATAACTGCAAATACCTGCATAAATTTTCCTTGCAAACTGAAAGACACCTTGCAAACAGGTGTCTTGATGTGTTAGGGTTTCACACATTTGACTGCTCTGTTTTAAGTTCCCTATCACAGAAATGGAAATTGGATATCAGTCTCCCTGAATCTGGCTTCTAAATAGAGAAAAAAATGATACTTTTATTAATATAATATTCATATATTGAAGGAATAATTATGTGTTAGTATTTATCCTCTTTCTTGGAGGATATAGTCGTCTAGTAAGGAAGTCAATCACGTTATTACAGCCACAATGCAACTGTTACGTATTAGAGCAGATTAATGATAAAACAAGTAGCCCTTTTATACAAGCCTGCGAAGGTTAACACAAGCTACAGTTTTCATGCTTGACCTAATGTGAATATGCAGGGCAAGGGGTGGATATGCTGGCAATTAAGAATCAAAGGAGTGGAGTTAAGTTATGGAGTTGTGAAATTGATATATTATTTTTGTAGAATTATGAAAAATCATCTAGTGAGTGTGCTTCACGTAAAGACATTCAGGAAAACAGAGCTTTCAAATTATTTAATTTGATTGAGTAAGATATTTATGCAATAAAATAACTTGCCTCTTTAGCATTTGTGCAATAATCAGTTGTTTTACATATAGTATTTCAAACTATTTATTGGTTAATAGATAGCTACTTATTTTGACAAGGGATGTCATAATTTGTATAACTGCAGTAGTACTAGATGTTTTACAATGGTAGATATGCATTTTCAGGTTTATATTAAAAAGTTATTTTGAATGTTGTACCTTATGGTTTCAATAGACTTACATTGATTTCAATTGACTATAGCTGCAGTAATATATTATTGACATTGATTGTAAATCACAGGTGATACAGAGAAATAGATTGTTAAATATAACCTTTTGTGCCTGAGGTTTTAGATTGAAATTTCAAAGGCAAGTGGAGGTGACAGTTTTTCTCCATGTCAAATACAAGCCCCAGAGCCTTCCCGGGCCCCAGTCGCACCAACCTTTCATGGCTGCTGAGATCTGTTGCTCTGAGCCTCATTCCAAGTCATGAGGGCAATAAAGGAGGAGGAAACCATCTGTAGTCAGTTTCTTTCCAGTCAGTTTGGGGAAAATCTGAGCTCACAGAGGTGCCATCAGTTCTCTCCCTCCCCCAGCTGGCCTCTTTCTCTGAGAACAGACTTTCTTAGGAGGGAGGGAGGGACGGAGGTGGGTTTCAGCGGATGGGCAGTTCAGGTTATAAGAAGGCTGAGCCTGGAATTGCAAGAAAATAGAACCCCAAGGCTGACACCGAGGGCAGATCGCAAAGCCTGAAGCCAGAAATGATCAGGACCACCGCTAACACAAGCACGTGAAGGACTGGGCCTGCAGACTTGGGTAGAAAGCACTGCACCAGGCAAGAGCTCTGGGTGGGGTGCAGGGTCCTTGTGAATGATTTCGGAGCTGTCAGAGCAAGTGTTAGCCGCTGTATGGAGACTCGCTGAGAGAAGTCACAGGCAGTCAGTTGGATAATTGTGTTAGAGAATGGTGCAGGGAAACATTTGAATTGGTGCCTCTGAAGAATCTAAAATATGCTGCTAAGAGCAAGAAAATTGGTAGTGAAGGATCAATATGAAGTAGTAGTCATTTGGGAAGAAGAAAGTTGAACAGCTTTGCTTTGTTGCCGAGGATGATAGATATGAAGTAATCCACACAGTATTGGAGGTAATGAAACAGAGCTCAGAAATAAACCCTGCAGTTAGGATAGTTGATGTCCCACAAAAGTGAAACACTAGCGAGGTAGTAGGAGAGAGTAATCATTAGACGGTAATGGAAGAATTTGCATCCCTAAGACAACATGAAAGAACATGAGACCATCACCATAAAAAACTTTTTTAAAAAGTCTGTTTCAGGAGTGTGCAGTTGTGAATGGCAGGCAGCAGCGCTCATAAGAGAAGACTTGAGAAGATTATGCTGCAAGAGTGGCAGTAAAAGTTTTCTTACATAAAACCCCAAAGACTGGCCACCAGACCTCTAAGATATATGCGTAAATCAGTAGCTTTTATGTTAAAAATGCTAAGACAAAAATTAAAAATAGAAACAAGTCAACAAATAAGTAAATGTTCACAATAGAACTGACATACACTCATAATATACAATGAAATTCTATGAAAATAAAATTAACTGTATCTTTCATATGACATGGGATATATCGATGATGAACAACTACTCACCAAAATGGATAAATGTAGTACAGTCTCACAGTAGTATTTATAAAGAGATCAAAGCTCCGCAAAGCTGCATTGCTCAGAGTAACTTATAGCCATGGAGATAAAAAGCAAAGACAAAGAGCACCAATGGGAAAAATACAAATAAAACTGAAATAATAGTTTCCAATACCAGCAGAGGTCTGTTATAGTCTAGGGATAAATATGTGATATAGCTGACATTTTTTTTTAAGCTTGAGCTATAGTTGCATTTATTTACATCTTAGTCCATGCTTTAACTGCTTTTTTGTTTGTATGTATTATACTTTTTTAAAAATCCATGCTTTAACTGATTTTTTGTTTGTATGTATTGTACTTTTTTTTTTAATTCATGGGATTAAACGCCTAGCTTTGAGGTGCAGCTTCCCACGACCCACTGCCCCTCGTCTGGCCAACCGTTACTCCTGATGCCCGACACCTCTGCGATAAGGGCAGGAGGCGGCCTCCAGCAGCTGGCAGGACTGGCCACAGATGGACCAGCCATGGGTGGACCCACAGCAGACCCAGCTGGCGTGGATGTATCCGGCTGTGAAGGAAGCGGAGAGAACACAGAGTCGGGCAAACAAGCCCTTGTTAGCCTTGGTTGATGGTGAAAATGGGAATTTGAGATCACCCAGGTCAGCAGTGGGTCATGCAGCAAGCAGGGCATGCATCTCCAGTTAGGATTCTGCAGCCAGCATGGAGCTAGGTCTTGATTTGTTGGTGGAGCTGGGAATTTAACGAAGGCCCTTTGGTGCTTATTCTACTGAGCTACCCTCCCAGGCCCCTGTTTAATCGAATCTTATACTCTTTAAATTGTACTTAGCCTAGCATACTTATGTATTGTGATGATTGATGGACGTTTATTTATTTATTTATTATTTTTTCATAATTTTATTGATAAACAAATAGCAATTAGACAGTT
>NDGM011023775.1:0-11964 GCA_002564305.1 Octomys mimax
GTTTTGTCAAGCTTGTTCCAAGTAGGTGCTTCAGACCACTGAGCCATCTCGCCAGCCCCGCATTCATCAGTTTAGATGTCATGCTCATCCATCTCCCTTATGATGACCCCAACTTGGTTCTGACAGCAGGACAGTGATCTCTCTGGGTGATTCCCTTCTTTTTCTGCAACACAATGTTCATTTGCATATCTTTTAGTGTCTTCTAGAACACTTTGTCTTTCATTTGGGGTACAGCAAGTGAACAAGACACATTTGATATCTTGCCAAGGAGGGGTCAAAGTTTGAAACCCATCAGAAAACTTCCTAGCATCTTTCAGAGATCAGCCTAAACATTCTCTGAATTGCTGCTTACCGGCCACTGAAAAGCAAACCCGGACTGGAGTGGTGCCCTCTACTTCTGGAACTGCTCTTAGGTGCACCATTAGCTGTGAGGAGGAAGAGGAAGAAACTCCACTTGAGTGTGTTCTAAAGGCCACAGATGTCTAAGAACCACAGGAAGGGGGTGGGGTGCACTGGGCTTCTCTGGGGAGCTAGTTATTGATGGAATTTCTAGGTCACCTGAAGGGTATGTGCCTGAGGATTATAGGAGGAGGTTGAGGAGACCTCTGGTAGTTTCTGATATTAAACAGAAGGGGGATTGAGGAGGGACTCACCAGGGTCTCAGTCTCCTCTTGGGTGGGTGGCTCTTTTCAGTACCATGCCTTTTGGGCATGTGTGGAAGGATGGTTTGTGATAAAGAACCATAACAGTTTAACACAATTTTTTTTTTTGTCTTTTTGAGACAGATTCTTGCTATGCAGTTCTGGCTGCTTTTGAGCTCACTTTTTAGTTCAGGCTGGTCTTGAACTCAAAATCATCCTCATGCCTCAGTCTCCTCCTCGCTGGAATTACAGGCATGTGCCACCATAGTCAGTGAACATACAGATTTTAAATCACTTTTTTTGTCTTTTGCAGAAAAAAATCTAACTGGAGAATAGTATTTTCCTATCCACAGATGTCTCCATCTTCTGCAAAAATTCTCTCAGATACCCTAGATATCGTGACGGTAAATTCGGTTGCTTAGAAATATAAAAGCAGCACACTCTGCTTTGACTTTCTTCTCTGGAAAACCTTCCCCCAGATCAATAACAATAATTGGGGTAAGAATAGTCTGAGTTGAAGCTTTATATTTTTGTTTCACTCTGTCAGTTCAAAGGCCAAGTGTTTCACCATGACTTTTTATTTATCCCACAGTGTTCTACACTCTTATTAAAAATTTACTAGTAAAATTGGAGTTGGGGGAGTTGCAGTTCTTCACATCCGAAGAAGCTTTAGGAATAAAGTATGGTCTCCATTTTGCATGGAGTCTTCAGTCCTCTGGAAAGGTTAAAAGAACCCACAATACCAGTTATACTAAACTCTGGTGAAACTTTTCCAAAAGCCTTCTGAATCTAGGCTCAGATTATTGCCAGTAGTCCTCACTAGGATTCAAAACATACCCAGAAGCAAGCCCATTTGAGGTGCAGCATGGGAGGTTGGTTCAACTTTTCTATCTTCTGATATGGTAATGTAGCAGAAAATATTCCCACTTCCTACCCAGTACACCTCAGTTTATTAGTTGCCCAGGTAACAGTTCTTGAGGTTGATCCAGTTGTTTCTGGTCTCTTAGAAATGGCTGGTCACTATGATGCATATTGTAAGAACCAATCAAAGACAGCTGAATACTCTACCTCTGCACTTCCCCTTGGCAACAAACCCCATAATGATGTCCTTCCCTCAGCCTTTGGGGCCTGACATTTTATAAGGATTGGTTCCTTGTCAGTGCCCATCTGACATTAAATAAATCTGCCTCCGAGTCCTAAGTGCCATTTTGGTGTTTCTATTTGTGAGAGTATCTGGGTGTGTCATCCTGGAAGAGTGGCTGTCCTGATATTTTTGGTCACCAGTCATGACCTTCATGGACAGAGAAAGTGCCTCTCCAGGTCCCAATGGGAAGGTATGCCCTTGAGGTTTTTCCAGTCCCCTTGGAGATCTGGAGGAGGATTTCTGGCTCCCTGCTTGAGTGGTTCACATTGGACCTTGAGGAGAGGAGGACACAGTCTGTCTGTCTGTCTGTCTGTCTGTCTGTCTGTCTGTCTGCCTGCCTGCCTGCCTGCCTACCTGCTTGCCTGCCTGATTTCAGTGAGACCCACATAGGAAGTCAGAGAGAGGAATTAGTCAAAACCCACAGACCCTGACTGGAGCTAAAAGCACTTTTATAGAGTTAAAACTGAAACTGAACTGTTCTTGCATTTCAAACAAAGAAAAGGAAAAAGGGCCTCATTTTTCCTGAGAACTTCACCTTGATACCCTTTTGGGCACCACAGTTCCTGCCAATAGCCATAGCTTCATTCTTACTCCTGACTCATCTACATCCAGCCAATTAAACTGGTTCCAGCTACCACTGCTACATTCAGCCACAGAGATCCTCCCTGCAGGAAACTTCCATTTCAATCCTGGTCAGATGGCGTCATCTAACGCCTACCCTAGATGAGCATCAGCATTCCTTGTGAGCTCCACATTTGACTAAGGAAATACTGGACTCAGTCCTGACAAATGAGTTGCCATGACCTTTTCAAAACTCACTCTGCCTAGCATCAACCCTGTCAAGTGCTTCTTAAAGACATCAAAGGGGGCGGGGAGCCCATTAACCACTGTTACCCAGAAATCCTGATAAATGAAAAGCACCTGATATCCATTAAAAAGATCCAGTCTAATAGGGGACCGTACCCTCTGGCTATGAGTTATAAGAGTCATGAACACAAAAATAAATTCCCCCTCTATCTACAAGATATAAAGGAATCTGACTATCCAGGCCCACCTCAACCTGAATCTCTCCTTGTCCTGTTGGCTCTGGATGGATAGGACAGACTGAGCTCTATTAAATTGGCGCCCCAAGAGCCCAAGGTCATTGCAAAGGTCAGGGGCATGGCCATGAATTTCCTGGTGGACAATGGAACACAACTCTCTGCCCTCAGAAGTTCCTTCTGTCCAAAAGTTACCACCACCATGACAATTGGAATCTTGCCTCTCACTCCTTTTGCCTGGCACAGACTCACAGCCTGTGAGGACATCTCACCAAACATGCAATCCTGTGTAAGCCAGTGCACATACTTTTTCTGGGAAGAGACCTCCTCTTCAGGTGGAAGCAACCATCTCCTTTACACTAAGCCAGTCATCACCATTCTTGTTGAACCCTGCACTTTCAACTTTGACTGTTCCCTGAGGAGAAGATGATGCCTGCATCAGCCTGAGATAGACAACCACAATCCTGGAGTTCTGGAGACTCTCCTCTAAGAGATATGGGATAAAGACTCACCTCTGAGCCTGGCCATCAACTATGCCCCTCATGGTGGCCCCCATTGCTATCGAAAGTCATGGGAAGCACAAATAGGCTTCCAGCCACACATTAGCCTGATAGACTGCTAAGCACTTGGGCAGGGTCTCCATGCCATCGGCAATGCAGCCATCTCTTTTAATTCTTTAGTTCCCAACCCATGTGCTCTTTTTGGATTGTTACTCAATTGCCATAGAGTCTGGAGTTCTCCCACTAGTATGGGGGAGGATTTAGCAACAGATTTGGCACTGGGACAGCCTGCTTCTCTGTTCCTTCCAGCTCCATCATATTCCCCTTAGAAAGAAAAAAAAAGGCTTAAAAGTGTCAAATGTCTATAGATGATCAAACTGCTAAAATATACCTTTCCTGCCTGGAAAACCTGTTCAAGATCTCCAAGCTGCCTGTGCTGCTGTGACTGCCCTCTGGGTATATTGCCTCAGTCTCTGCCACCCATGTACCTGCTGAGATTCCTGCCTGGACCTAAGGATGCCTTCTTCTGCTGTCAGTTAGCCCCTGTCAGCCAGCCTTTCTTTGCCTTGAAGTGGAAAAACCCCAGCTCTGAGCTCAAGAGTCATCTGACTTGCTCTCAACCTCCCAAGGTTCAAAAATTTCTTTACCCTCGTTGGAAGCAACCCTTACAGCCAACCTTGCTAGTTTCCTGCATTTCCAATTAATGGTACCCAAACTGCTGCTGAGAAGGCATAAAAGTTCTACTGCGAGGTCTGGCAGAAATGGGTTAGAAGAAAGAAACTCCGCAAATTCCTTGGAGCTTGGCTTCAATAGAATCTGGATCCTTGAATTCACAAAAACAATGATGCTTACTCAGGCTGTGACCCCTGGGAGCACCCAGATTAGCTGTGCAAATGTGATGGGCTGCCTCCCCCTTACCTCAGTGCTCTCCCAGCCACCGTCCCTCTGAAGAAAACTAACAAGCTCCCCTTAGGCTGAGACCTAACTGTTCAGGTGTACAGTGATTGTCCAATAATGCTGCACTGGACCTCCCGAGTAACTGTGAACCACCATCCTGCCATGTACCTGCTCACCAAGCTGGGCCCGCCAGAGCAGGACTGAAAAATAAACCCTTGACAGATGCTGAGTGTGCTGTTTATGGATGGAAGTAGCTCTGTTAGGAATGGAGCCTGATGGGTCACATACACTCTAGCACTGTGGAGAAAGTTGTTTTGGCCAGAGGTCTCCTGCTACTGCTTCCTATGCTGTTTGAAACCTGCTAACAGTGCAGAGTAATTTGATCCAGAGGTTCTAGCCCCCTCTGAGGATTCAACTGACTAAAACATCATCCCCAGCCAGGATAAACTACCCAGGTATGCACCATCACATCTAGCTTCTGGAGAGCTTTAAAGATGTAGGTCAAGAACCCAAATACCTGCAGTGAGATGGCAGAGAGAAAACTAAAATTAAGAGAAATGGAGAGGGAAGGGGGTAGGGAGTTAGGGAGACCTAACTCAAAGGACTCTAACTCATGTGAGCCTAACTCAAGGGGGCCAAACCAAAGGGGTCAAATGTAATAAATGTATACCAATAAAGGTTATGAAAAAAAAGGTAAAAGGCTTAATTATTCCCTTTGGAATAGGGTGAAAAGATTTCCTTTCACTTCTTTTCCTAGACCATTTAGTTCAGAAAATCTATAATTATAAGTACTTTGTCCTCTCTTTGAAATGTCTGTATAACCTTTTGAAATCTAGGGAGGCTTTTGTCAGCCTGCTGACTCAGGAATGTCCTTCTCCAAGCCCTGGGCTGTGTGTCTTTGAAATGTAAACATCAAGGGCGCCTAACTCCAGGGGACCAAACTCCAGGGGGCCTAACTCCAGGGGGCCTAACTCCAGGGGGCCTAACTCCAGGGGGCCTAACTCAAGGGAGACCTAACTCAAAGGACTCTAACTCATGTGAGCCTAACTCAAGGGGGCCAAACCAAAGGGGTCTAATTCAAAGGGTCCTAACTCAAGGGGGCCAAACTTAGGGGGTCTAAATCAAAGGGGCCTAACTCAAGGGAGCCTAATTCAAGAAGGCCTAACTCAAGGGGACCTAACTCAAGAAGGCCTAACTCAAAGGGACCTAACTCAAGGGGGCCTAACTCAAGAAGGCCTAATTCAAGGGGGCCTAACTGAAAGGGGCCTAACTCAAGGGAGGCCTAACTTAAGGGGTCCTAACTCAAGAAGGCTTAATTCAAGGAAGTGCCTTTTACTCTGGGATGGTGGAGCCTGACTTTTAGGGCACCTTGTTCCAAGTTGCTACATAGATGTGAGAAGTGTGTTTTTCCTCTAGATAAAGCAAATAAGCTAATATTTAGCAAACAGGTGGATAAAGGATAAGCTACTGGTGGCGTGTGATACTGCCAATCCTTTCACTAGAGGACTAGTTATTACTTTCTTCTTTTGTTTTTGGTTCTTTTGAGACAGGTTTTTGCTCTGTAGTCCACATACTCACTGTGTAGGCTTGCCTGGCTTCCAACTCACAGCAGCCCCCTTGCCACAGCCTCTTAAGTGCTAGGATTAGAGACATGCTCCACAGCACCCACCTGGTTATTAATTTTGACAACTTGTGCAAAGAGGTCCTATCTGCCTTTCTAGAAGGATGGACCTCTGTTGTTGCCATCACACAACAGGCTGCATGTGATGTGCATTATATTTTGGTTCAATGTTTGTTCAATTAGCCTGGCTTCTGTCCCTGCTATTGTTGTAGAGGGGTTTTTCTGGGTTGACAGGAGATTTCATTTTTTGCTATTTCCCTGACATGTGTCAACAATTCTTATCACAGCTTCCACAGGAGAAGCACTGAGTTAGTGCAAAAAATCCAGAGCTCTGGTGAAGCTTTATTGGCTGCTTCTGGGGCCGCAGCTCCACCTCTGAGGGTTCTCACTGAGGCAGAAGCTCGTATACTTTCACCCATGCCTTTTGTTGAGTTCACCTGTGGGGTCCATGGGCTGTGTCAGCAAGTGCTCAGCAGGTGTGGGCTTGGGCTGCTGCCCTGGTTACCCTACTGGCTGCACCTCTCTTTAGCCTCTTGGTTCGGTCTCTCAGTGAAGTTGTTCCCTCATCATGGAGGGCATTGCTTCTTTGCCCCCCTCCTGGCTCTGGAATCCAGACTGTGAAGAACAGATGTCTCAGAAGAATTCTGCAAGATCCACCACCCTCCCCCAACACCACTCTTCTCTGTGATATTTCTGTGCTTTCTTCTCTTCCGACTTTGCTTTTGACATGTTAATTGACCTGGTTTAAAATCTTCTCTCAATGTGCACTAAAGCTAGAAAAAGCCTCACTACATTGTGAAGTTCTTTTTTCCTCTGCCTGTTTGGTTCCTCTCAGGCTCTGGTTCCTCTTGGGTGGAGTCTAGGTGTTGTCAGGTGGTGGCACTAGTGCTGTGTTCTTTGACCAATGGAGAAAAACAGGAGGACTTTATTGTTAGATGTGTGTTGGCTCAGCTGCGCAAGAGAAAATCCAGCCTTCATACATTTGGTCACGGGTTGGTCTTTGGCTTGGAAACTGTGGGCAGCAAGAAGGATTTTTTTTTAAATTTAAATTTTAGGAAAGGGTCTACAGGGTGTTCAGGGTCTCACTACCAGATCAGACTCATAGTGATTCTCCTGTTTATAGCCTCCTAATTGCTGGGATTATAGGCACGCATCACCATGCCCAGTCACAATCACCATCTAAGCGCACTGCAGGCCTGGATTGAACCCCCGGCCCTTGCATCTGCTTTAATCTGCTGAGCTATTTGACTGGTGTGGGAAGCAAGAAGGAGAATGAAAGCACTCTGTCAAGCTGTGCCAGTTTTCTACTTCAGTGGCCCTACTCAGACATAGCAGGGCATAATGGGAACAAGAGGTTCTAAAATCTCATTTACAGGGACCAAAATTACCACTTCGCCTCCTTCTGGCCAATGCCTGAATCTCACTGTGATACATGAAACCATTCACCTTTCTGGACCACACTTGTCAATTGTGGCAATGTCTTTTTTTTTTTTTTAATACCTTATTTCAGTGTCATTCGTAGTGGCGCACACTTGCGATTCCAGCACTGATGCATGAGGTAGGAGAATCACAAATGTGAACCCATCCCAGGTAATTCACGAGATCCTGGTTCAAAATAAAAGAATAAAAGACAGGACTTAGCTAAGTGACAAGACCTAGGTTCAATTGCCATTACTGAAAAGCATAAAACAAAGAACAAATACTTAATTTCCTTGACCTAAAATGGAGAAAACTTATCCTTCTTTCTTGTTATAAGCCCCTTACAGGTTTATTTACAATTTGCTTATGTATTTATTTGTGGTACAGAGGACTGAACCCAGGGCCTGTTCTCTCCCAGCTCTTATTTTAAGACAGGGCTGTGATACATTGCCCAGGCTATTGCCAACTTTTGAACCTCCTACCCCATCCTCCCAGAGGGAGGGCACAGTAGAAATTACTGTGTAGTCAGAGAGGGATTGGGTCCTCGAGGAAGGGACCTCAGAAAATAGAACAGGACTATGCTTGAAGGCAAATCTGAAGGGAGGCAGATCTCAGGATGGGAAAGCAGTAGCCAGGCCTGCAAGCCTCCCTAGAGATAAACCCAAAGCTAGACTGTAATTGTGCCACTTGGTCCAGTGGGCCCAGGCAGGCATCAGACATGCAGGTGGGTACCAGAACAGACCCGTATTGTCCATCTTACCTCAAAGTGCCTTTATCCTTCCTACATAGACAAGCTTCATGATTCATATCCATACTGGATCAAAACTATCTAAGTGTACTTGTACTCCTGTAGTATGACCCACTTTGTACCCATGTACAAAGTGGATGTGCCTCCAGCTGCAGTTCTGTTTTCTCTATTTTCTGTTGTGAATTTGCTGTATAAATTACTCCTGACAGAGAACTCAGTAGTCAGTGACTCAATAACCTCCTAGAGATCCAGGAGCCACTCTTAATCTCATTTCCAATCAAATGGTCCTAAGTTCCTCCTTTTGTTCTTGATTTTGCTCCTCGATGTTGACACTTAAATTTTTCTATATCAACAGGATAACAGGCACCACTGCACCCTGCTGACATGTGAAGTAGAGATTTTCCAAGGATATACCAACCCCAAACCTTTATCTCTAATTCTGAAATTTAAAATCTTGGAAAATTCAAAGTTTATTGATAAATATGTTGCAAATTAATTTAGCAGTGAAATATTATCTAAAATAATATGATTATTTACACAGAATTTGTTTATTTAAATAGTGAGTATTCATATTTCATAGGTGAAACCATGCTTGATTATGAAATCTGCTTCTTATAATACTTGAAGGTGTCATGTTACCTCACCAAAATCCCCCAAATTCTTATTTCAAAACTGCCCTGGCAATGATAGTCTAGGTACTGATAAGTTTTTCTCAGGCACAGTAAAGAGATAGGAAAGAAAAAAGAAGCCTTTATTAACTCCAAACACATGGAGAGGATTGAGGGCAGGTGGGTCAGGTAGATCCTCAGGCCTGAGACAAAGAAAGCTGGGCTTTTGTGGACTTCTGTTAGGGGTGAAGTTTGAGGGGGGTGTTTAGAAATATCTGAGGAGCTGACTGGGGTCTTCCCTGAGGTGGCAGGATAGGTGAAAGGAAATTGTACCCTGAGCTGAGTTGGAGAAGAAGGGGGAAGGTGGTCTCTGGGAAGGTCAGCTGTTGTTTTAAGGGCTTCAGCCATGTTAGATGACCACCATAAGAATTTAGCAATTCGTACTAGGGCCTCAATCTATCAATATGAGATGATGGGTCTTTATTACTTAATAGATTTTTTTAAGTGTGGAAAATGTTTGTATAATTTGTAAGGCATCTAACATTTATGTATGTGTTTTTACAAGTTAATATATATATATTTCCTGTACTAAGAATGATTTTTTTTGCATGCTGTACTGCCAAGTGACATACCCATTTATTATTCATCAAATATCTCAGACTCACAATTCTTATGCCAAAAATTCTGTACCCAAGTACAATGGAAAGAGAACCAATGAAGGCAGAACAAATTTACAATGTGTGTTAGTGGTGGATCTTCATTCTAGGATCCAGAAAACTTCTATTTACTTCTTTTTTTTTATGTATTTAGTACGAGGTCTACAGGGTGTCACTACACAGCACTGGGATTATAGGCATGTGTCACCACACCCAGTCTCAGTTGCTGTCCCAGCGTGCCCTGGGGCTGGGGCCAGCATGGTTTGTGGTGCTGGGGATCTAATCCTGGTCTCTGTGCTCTGTGTAAGCAGGTGCTTTAGTCTGCTGAGCTATCTGGCTGGCCCTATATTTACTTGTATTCCAGTAACACATTTGGTCAACTTAGAAAAAACCCAAGAGCTTGTGGGTCTTAGTAGTAGAGCTGTCTTTGTAGAAGGTACTTCATGGTGTGTTGGAACTGGGTGTAGTGAAATTTTTGGCACACACATTTGTGGTATGATAGACTTCGAAGAATACATCATGGTGGTTGAGTGCAGGGAGATAGTAGCTGGAAATCTCAATCTCATGTCTGCCACTTGCTGGTGATACCTTGGTCATTTCACTTCACCGCTGTAGGCCTCAGTTCATAGAACACAGGAAGAATTGGGCATGCCTGTAAGGATGGTTGTGAGGTTCAAAAAGAATTGATATCAAGTATCCAGTCTGGACCACACCCATTAGAGATCAGTGATGGATGGGGCCTGCTCTTGTGAGAGTTGAGGCTGGTCATCCAGTCTCTGGATCCTGGCCTTTACAAGTTCATGCTGGCAGTGTTGATGATGCCCAGAAGTGATAACGCTCCTGCACTCAAGACTGCAGAGAACTCTGTCTCCACCAAAGTCGCTCTTTATGCTTCAGAGAATCACAGTCTACTATGTGCTTCCGATCTTTTAGTCTCTGAACAATCAACTTATTTTCCATTTTCCATGATGCTTTCTCTGCTCTTCATTTATCCTGGTGAGTGTTTTTATACCTTCTCCTTAGTGAGTATCAGAGGAAAACCTAATATGATTTACTGAACAAATTGCAGGAAAAAAATCTTAATACTGCTCTACAAGCCAAAATTAAAATTCTCAAACATGTATATGCATTCTTAATTGTAATTTAATAAATAGCAGGGAAGTTGCTGTGCTTTTTGACTGTTAAATAGCAACTTATTGTCCTTGGAGAATTCATTTAAATGGTACTTTTTAATGTAATATATGACAATTTTGGTTTTTATTTAACTCAGTTATAATTTCACTTGAAACTATAGAATTTAAAGTGAACTAGTTTAAAGTAGATAAATGTGCAATTTTAATTTCTTATAAATTGTGCATCTTTGAAATATAGAGACAGTACATTTCATTTTCATGCTTAGATAATATCAATTAAAGAAAGTGAAAAATACCACTGAAAATATTGCACTTGAACAAAAAAGAGAACAGCACTCATGCTACATATCTAAATGTTTAATCCCTAGTTTCCCAATAATATTGTATTAATAAGGACAAGAGAGATGTTAGTTAATTCATCTACCATCTATTCTGTCATTACTTTATTCATTTGTTGAACTCCTAACTTAGTTTTTAACACTGTGGTAGTCAGCTTTCCATGACAGTGACAGAATACCTGAAATAAACAATTTTAAAAGAAGTGATGTTTAAAAGAAGAGACTAAATACCTGATTTTCTGAGAGTGATTTCTTTTTTCTTATTTTTTTTATTTTTTAGAGAGTACAAATTAGAATTAAAACAGAAAAAATTACAAGGGATACAGCATTTCACTTAACAAAATAATATGAATTTCACAGTATTTGTTGTAATACACGGTGTTGTCTTCCAAGTAGTTATGCATATTACCAGAGATATATGCATATAAAATTGGAAGAAGAAAAAAAAGAAAGAAATATATAAGAAATTAAGAAGAGGTGCAATCCTGTTCTCAGACAGTCTCAACTTCAAATCAAGAATGATCAAATGAAATAAACAAGGCCACTATATACTGGTTAGGGGAAATATTCATGAGGAGAGGTAATACTCATAAATATGTACGCACCAAACACAGGAGCACCCAACTATATAAGGCAAATCTTAACAGACATGAAAAATCTAATATAAAATACCACAATCTTAACAGGAGACTTTAACACACCCATATCCCCCAAAAATAAGTCAAGCAGACAAAAATTAGCAAAGAAGTAGCAGAACTGAATGAGAGCTTGGAACAAATGGACTTCATGGACATATAAAGAGTGGCCTTGTTTATTTCATTTGATCATTCTTGGTTTGAAGTTGAGACTGTCTGAGAACCGGATTGCTTTTTTCTGAAGTCCTGAGGCATGTAGTATTGCTTTTCCATTCTTTTACTTTCAACCTATGAATTTCTTTATTAGTTATGTGTGTTTCTTTCATACAGCACATTTCTGGATTTTGCTTCCTAATCCACTGTGCCAATTTATTTCTCTTAATTGGTGAATTGAGTCCATTTTACATTGATGGTTATAATTGAGATATATTGACTTATTATTGACATATTGTTTACCTGCTGTTGTTCACTCCTTTTTCTCCTGTGTTTAATTGTTGTCCCTATTTAGTGAGTTCCTTCTGTTTTTGTTCATGGAGTTCTGATCATTTTGGTCCCTCTCTAGAACATCTTTTAGTAGTCTGTGT
>NDGM011023785.1:0-14211 GCA_002564305.1 Octomys mimax
GGGATTGAACTCGGGACCCCGTGCTTGTCAAGCAAGCACTTACTCTACTGAGTTATCTCCCCTGCCCTCTCTGGCTGTTCTTTAAAACTGTGTTTCAAGTAAAATAAAACTCTTTAGTAAAAAGCCATATTGTTTTATCAGCTCTCATTTAATGTTTTGTTTGATTATTCATAAGATTCACTTTTTTTTTTTTTTGTAGGTGAATTTATCTGTGAGAAATTTAGCCAGAAGGACTTAAACAGTAAGACCATTCTGTACATCGTAAACCCATCGTTGGAAGTGAATTCAGATGTCGTGGAATTTCAAATCATGGACCCCGCAGGGAATTCTGCTACTCCTCAAATGTAAATTATTTTGATTATTTAAATGTCCTACATGTAATGTTTAGCATGTTTGTGATTGGGACCTTGAAGGGATCTTTTTCAGACAGAACCCTAAGAAGATAAATTGATAGACCATTTCCTTGGCTCACAGAGTTTATTTTGGTGAAATAATTCTCTTTGTATTACTGTTTGATAATGGGAAACCCCTCAGCTTACAGACAGGGAGCATTAAGAGGTTCAGTTGAATGGGGTCGTGCATGTGGTGCATAAAAACGCGGGTGCAGGGGCCGGAGAGATGCCTCAGTGGAATAAGCGCTTCCCTGGCAAGCGCAAGGGCCTGAGTTCAATCCCGGGTTCTGGAAAAGACAAAACAAAACAAAACAAAAAACGCAGGTGCTGTCGCATGTGGAGAGGAGCAATCCGACAGTTGCAGGCTTCCCGACTCGAGCTTGCCAGCTCTACTACACACGCTGCAGCCAGGGGTCGCTGTAGGACCGTGTTAGTAACTGTGTTCTTTAGGCTCCCTTCTCAAAGGCTTGCCTAGGAGCGGGAAGAATGACGCAGTTCGGGAGGGCTGGCAAAGCATCAATTCCCCTTACTAAAGAAATAGATAAAACTGCTTTTATAAGTTAGTAAGTCCATCACAGGTTAGACGACGAAGATACCCTGTGGAGGAAAGAGAGCTTGAGAAGGGACTAAGTGAAATTTGAAAATGTATAAAATGTACAAATGTACACTTTTTAGGAAGACTGACACATCCTCAAAATGATCAGGATTAATAGACTACAGTAATTTCACCTGCTGGATCTCTATTCTAGAACTTTCTAGACTGTATTCCTTGAAAAATATCCGACCTGGCAGTCACAAAAAGGTCCCTCAGACTACTCTTTGTGCTGTGTTTTATTTTTGCTTGATACCTTTCCCGGATACCTCAAAGCAAAGATTTTCACCTAGCCTAGGTTTCAAATTATCCTATCCTAGGGTACTAATCCTAGTGAGCGCAGCCCTACAGTGGATGAGTCCTTTATATAAAATGTGGACAAGGGTAGGGCAAAAAACGGTGGAAACCCATCTCAGTCCTCATGGTCCTTGCTTTTTCTTTCCCGTTCCAGATTGTAGTTCCAATATTTACCAGCAGAGGTCTCTATAGCCATGGTTACAGAAAAACAACTTTTTTAAACAAACACATTGCCACCGTCCTACTCCTCGCGTTCCTGTCGAGCGCGGCTGCTGTATGCCAGACGCGCAGTCCCGGAGACGGGAAATAGGTGCAGACAAGAAAGGCTTGGCCTCCTAAATTAAAACACATTCCCGAGGTTATAAAATTAGCAGGTGACCCCCGCCCACTGAACCGCCCTTGCCTGAGAGAAATGATTCCTCAGAATCAGTCTTTAAAGACATGTCAGCTACTTAAAATTTCAGACAAATGCCTTCATTCTTCAGAATTTTAAATTCTTCTTGAAACTACTAATATATGGTTCAATAATTTTTTACTTGTTTAACTAAGAAAACACAGACTACTTGCATGACCTGATGCTGACCTCTTGTCTTCCACAAACGACAAAACGTAGACGCGGGGATGTTTCCCCCAGGAATGGCAGTGACTGATCCTGCCTCACCCACACAGCAGGCTTATTTTATGTTAAAGAAGTTTTAAAAAATAAAAATGATACACAATTTCAAAACAAGATGATAGGAAATTAACAACGGTTATTATATTACATACTGTTATCTTCAAAGTAGTTGCTCAGATTACCAGATATAGGCATGTAAGACTGCTCAAGCAGTATAAACACTACCTGTTCCTTTCAATTATGATATATATATATATATATATATATACACACACACACACATATATATATATCTTCCTTTTCTCCTTTCCCCTGTCCTAGTTGTTCCTTCCTTTTGAGCAGTTTCTTTCCTTTCTTTCTCAATATTTGCTGTACCTAGATGTTTACAGAGTGTTCACACAACAATATCAGAACGTACCCTCTTCTCAGCTGCCAACGATACATTCCCTAAAATAGCCCATAGAACACGCGTAAGTACATGCAAAGGAACTGCAAGGATCCCATGCATGCTATCAGACCATAGTGTAATAAATTTGGAAACGGCATGGCCTTTCATCCCTTGCTGTTGTGAAGGACACTGCTTTTTGAAGAGGATGAATGTTTTTAAATAGATGCTAAACGTCACAAGAGAACCCACTTAGCGTAACTATAACCCTCACTGAGGCAGTTCTCCATAGACACCTGCTTGTGTTGGCTGTGCATTTTCATGTACCTGTGCTGGGGAACTTTCCAAGTCAGCTTGAAGTACTTGGAACCAATGGGACAAAATGCCGTAGCATTTTCTATTACCAAGGAGTAAAGCAAAATGACTTTGATTCTGACAGAGTTTTGGTTATTTTTCTTAGAATGGGCTTGGGAGCTAGAAATTACTCAGCATTTCTCTTCATAACTTACGGGTTGAGTAGTTGCTTCCAACTTTGTTTGAAAGCAGATGTTTTCTAGAACTGAGTGCACACTGTCTAGGAAGAACCAACAGGAGTGGTTTGGCTTCTCAAAGCAGCAAGCAAGAGCCTACTTATGAGTATAATATGGACCACAGATATTTGCGATGTAAATTTTTGTTCTATTTTGTCCCTGTCATTTAATCACCACTAAGAATTATGAGTCAGATACCATTGGGAGTCACAGTTTATACATGAGGACACTGAGGCACAGAGTAGGAACTGACTGTTCCACATTGGTGAAGTTAATTGGCCAAGAGCCATACGCTCCCCCCCAGGAGGTGGAGCTTTCGAGCATGTGGCTTTCCTCACAGGGCTATCAGCCTTCTTGCCTGTGCTTAGTGACAGCCAAGGCTGCTGAGGAAACACATCGGCCAGTTTACCATCGTTCTTCTACAGAAGACATGTGCTGCCCGGGAAGCAGGAAAGAAGCGATACTTGCCTTAAGGTTTAGTTGCTTTTTTGTTTTAATGTGAATTAACAGAATCATCATTACTGAGCACACCGTATCTAATACCCTCAGTACTAAGTGTAGATAATAAAACCCTTGACTTGGAGCTGACGGGCACGGCGAACTTTTGCTCTGCCATTGGCCAGGCGCTTGGTAAGCCTTGGTTATCTCCTCCATAAAGTGGGGACCATCTAACAATTCTTTAGGGACAATCTAACCATTCTTTAGAGAAATGAGCGAGGTAAAATATATGACCGTATCTTCCGTATTCGAAGTCCATAAGGAACACAACTTCTACTGGTGAGTACTACTGTGAATTCATGTTAATGCAATCAACTATTTGAAGAAAGACACGGAAGCATTCAGTGGATTAGAAAGCCCATCGCTAATTAGAAATTGATCCTGAGAAAAATTCACAAAGTGAGTGATCAATACGATTATTCATCAAAGAGCTAAACATGCTGTTCTGTTGTTGCAGCCATTCTGAGCAGATATCCTGACGGATCGATATATGTTCCATTTTACAAAATGGCAGGAAGTGTTGGTCTAGGTGAGATGAGGCACGCTGTTGCCAGTTGACTCTCTGTGTGCTTACTGAGGGCACTGAGTCCCAGAATCATTGGAGGTTTGTATGCACTGGCAGTCTCTGAACAGGGGCCGTAGAACGGCCCCCACCTCCTCACACCCTGAACAGCGCGGGATACAAGTTCCTCTTGGGATACTTTCGGGAAAACCCTTATTACAAATAGAAATTATCTTAGAACACTGAAGTCCGTGGATCTTTGCAAAAACTTTTAGTTTGGCCAAATGCCTGAAAATCGGGCACTGTGCTAGGTACTTCCCCATGTTGTCTCATTTGACCTACAAAGCACAGTTCTGAGTATTTAATAACCATTCCAAAGTCACTGGAAGAGACAGAGCTGAGAGGGAGCCTAGACCTCAGAGAACCCATCGCCCTGACTCACCCCCGCTGTAAGTCACGCCCACGCCCAAGCCGACTCTCCAGGGTGATTGTAGAAGTGCTCTGCAAGCTACCCAGGGCGCACGTCACTCACCACGTGCAGCACGGAGATCGTGGAGGGCGCGCGGCTCCGACCTAGGCACGTTCCCTGGTACAGCTTTCCTGTGCACGCGCTGAGCAGATTTCCAGAGCAAAGTGAACCCGTGCTCATGTGCTCCGTCGTTCAGCACCTGCTTCCCCAAGCCCTGGCTCTTGTCCTCTCTCCAGCAGCCCACATCCTAGCTGTTGTGCTAGTCATTTCTAGCCTTGGAAGAAAAGATCCGGGAGAAATAGGAGAGAGAGGGAATTTTATGAGGCAAGGTTTGCAATATTTTAACAGCTTTTGTGAAGCGCCTTGTGGGGGAGAGCTTGGAACTGTTGTCGCACTACTGCCTGCATAGTACCTTCGAGCCAGAGTTACCATGTTTGTCTCCAGAACAGATCTTGGGGAGGCACAGAGGACGGGAAAGAAAACAGCACTTGCTCAGCACCTACTGTGTACACGTGCTGAAGATGCATTAGCCGACTTGAATTCTGATTGTTCCACATGAGTGTAATTCTTCTTGTTTTAAGATAATGAACACCGAGGCCCAGCGAGACTGAGGCACTGGCCATATTCACACAGCAATAAGTGGTTGCAGTGTGTGTCCGCCACCAGAGTGGTTGTTTGAGGGACTTGCTCTGCTGTTGCTCAGTGAAACACTGTTTCTCAGTTTTTGAGAGAAATTGGGAACATTGCAAACAGAGGTGTTCAAAACATTAGACTGCGGAGCTTAATAGCACCCTTTTTAATTGACAAGCCTTAGACCAAATATTTGGAAGAATGTATTTTAATGTTTTGATTTGCTCAAGTCATGTGTTGATAATAAATAAAGATCTAGGTATAGGAATAATGATGTAATCACAATTTTAATTAATTTATTTATTTTGTACTTTAGGGAAGGGTCTACAGGGTGTACAGGGTCTCACTCCTAGATCCGACTCCTAGTGATCTGCCTGTTTACAGCCTCCCAAGAGCTGGGATTACAGGTGCGCGCCACCACGCCTAGTCTCCATTGCAGTCTCAGCGCACCCCAGGATTGAAACCCTAGCCCCTGCGCCTGCTTGCAGGGGCCTTAATCTGCTGAGCTATTTAGCCAGCCCTTCTGTAATCGCGATTTTCGCTTGGATAGCACTTTTCCTTGAGAAGCTCAGAGCAGGTGTTGAGCCCTAAGGCTCACTTGACCCCTCTGAAGTGTGGACCTCATCGATGTCACACTTTGGGAAGGGAGAGACCTGCAGCTTAGAGAAGATGCATACCTTTTCTCTCAGATGCTCACTAGCCTACATGAATGTCCCAAATCTCAGGCTGGTGTTTTAACCTCAACTGTTTGGGGTTTTTTAAAACTTAATTATCCCTTCATATAGATGAATCAAAACTGGCCTTAATGGTGCATGTCTACAATTCCAGCACTCAGGAGGCTGAGGCAGGAGGACTGCCTACATAGCGAGACCCTGTCTCAGAAACAACAACAAAGTGATAAATAAATTGAGTAGCCACAAAATAAAATTTCAAACAGTGTATTTTCTTTTTTTACCCTAAAACAGGGTCTTTCGACCCTGGTGCTGTTGGCACTTGGGGACAAGCAGTCCTTGGGCCCATGTCCTGTGCACTGCAGGACACGGAGCAGCAGCCCGAGCCCTGCCCACTGAGGGCCAGTAGCACCCTCTTGCTCTTCGTGACGACGCACTCTGTCTCTGGACACTGCCTGTGTTGGTAACAGCACACACACTCTAAGTCAGCATAAATAAGAGCTAAAAAATCATGGTCTCTGCTCGAATGCTTTTTATCTATGTCATCTCACTTTTTAAAGAAGTCTAGCAGTCAACCCAGAGTCAGGCAGGGCTAAACGAACATATAAAAACGTTATGGCCTAGAATTTTTTTCATGGTTTATAAATGGTTATGCTAATAAGGCTGGCAAAAAAGTTTCACTTGGTCATTGTCTTGGTCACTTTCCTCATCTCTGAGACTCGATCCACACTCCAGTCAACTCGAGGAGGAGGCTTATTTGGGCTCAAACTTTAGAAGTTTACGTCCTTGCATGGTCAGATGGCTTAGGGAGAGGGCTGAGCTTGGGAAGAAAGGAGCCATGGAGGGAGAGGAAGCTGACCAGCTCATTGGCGTCTGCTCCTGGCCCCACCTTCTAAGCACAAGTCATCCGGAGCACCCCATAATCCAACCACCTCTCGAAAGCCCTGCCTGTGAGCTCATGAGGCTTCAGGGGGCATCTAGCTATAGACCACCATGGTCACCATCGTGCGAGAAGTACCAGGTTAAATGAGATTCATTTGGGCAGGGGGCTAGCTAAGCAGTAGAGCGCTGCAGAAAACAAAAGGCTCAATGAGCAAATATTTGTTGAACACTTATTTGGCTGACACACTCTGCAGGGGACTTGGGAAACAGCAGTGAGGCAAACATCCCTGTTTTCTTGGTGCATAGCTTCTGTCTAGATAAACTAGACAACGTGTTACACATCCTGTGAGCTTTGAAGAATGCAAAGATGGCCAGGACAAAAGGCATCCACGTTGTGGGGCTGTGGCGATGAGGCTGCACTGTTAAACCGAGAGTCTAAACAGCTTTTTAGATGCAGGGCTGCTTACAGGCGGTCAGTGGCAGAGTGGTGCCAGGGGCCCTTTAACCTCACTCCTCCATGCTATACTCCGCAAGTGATTGCTGGAAGTGAAAGTTTCACTTTTGCTTTGACTTAGCTTTTCTGTCTCCAGCCCCCCACCCGGAGCACACCTGATCTCATCAGAGTTAGCTTTCCTATTGTGATGTGCAGGCCTTAAGTGGTGTTGCCTGTGAACGATGCAATTCTCCACTAGGTGTGACTCTTCTTTAGAGGGACATTTGGTAAATCTGGAGACAGTGTCAATGGCTGTGGGTGAAGGAAAGTGGGCAAGTACACCTGAGTGCAGGGACAGCCATGCACTCCTTTTCCCAGCCCATTGTCTGCTTCAAACTGCCCACAGTGCCAAAGCTGAGAGCCCAGTGAGGGTCTGAAGAGGTCTCGCCTCCTACTAAGAAATGTGTAGGATTGCCAAATGGGTTTCATATACAGGTGCTGGTAAACTTCATTTCTGATCATAGAATGAGTTTTACCTGAGGACGGAGGGTGCCTAAAGTAGGAAGGCATGAACCAAGCCTTATCCCACAATACCTTCACATCCAGACCTTTCCAGATTGCTTTCCTGGGCTCCTTCATCTGGATATTTATTTTTGAACATACAGTTGTATAGCTCCTTGCACAAAGACCTCCCAGGTGATTATTTATATCTCTTGATTTTCTTCTAGTGTTTGTGTAAGCTTCAAACAATCACAGTCTCAGCATAGAAGGATCTCAGATACAGTATTACAAAACTCAAAAATCACTTTCAAACATATGTTATACATATCCTGTAGGTATGCAAGGGCTTTACTATTTAAATATTTTTCTGGGAAATATATAGCCTGGCTTAAATTTCATGGCCTTTCAATAGATCTTTATTATTTGTAGTGAATAGTTTAAAGAAAATAAACAGAGCATTGTAGAATGACAGCCTTAACCTATAGGCATCATGCAGCGTTGTGAAGCTAAGTCAAAAATTCACACAATTCTCCGATACAGAGGCCCCCAGGCTTTGAGGCTGGACCGCCTTCGAGGCCTAGATCAGCAGCCAAACTGCATTTCATTTGAGGCCTGGAGGCCACTTGGATCTGCAGAGTGGCACTGAAGGAGCTGTGCTCATGGTGGTTAACTGCAATCAACAGATTCTCGAAAGAATTGGACATTGGATCCCATTTGAACCTTGCCTAGACTTAATTCAAATCCATCCAGATTTATCTATTTCCCTGCTTTCCCCAGCCCTCCTTGCTTTCCATTTCATATTCATGTCTTCTCTCCCAACCTCTCTTGCTGAGAAGTTTTTTTCTTTTCAATTAGCTGGATCCTCCAAGAGCTCATGGCAGCACGTTATCTCTATTGATGATATCCTGTATGATTCTTTGGCATAATTATTTTGTTTCTGTATTTCTGAATCGTTATCATGCTAGATTTAATTTTAGCAGCATCATATACCCATCGGGGCCCCAATATTTTTAATAGGAGGATCTTCTTAACATGTCCAAAATTTTTATGAATTATGCAGTAATGATGTTTCATATCTACTGACTGAATAAGCATGTGTCATCATGGAGACACATGGGTCTCTGTAATAATTCCATGCTGTGCCATGACCCAGTCCCCCTGGCCCAGGAACCTCAGGTACGAGCCAGTGGGACTGATTTTGTTTTGCTCTAGAAGTGATTGTAGTCATGATCCGCCCAAGGATAATAGTGTTAGCTTGAGGCTACCCTTGCTTTCTGGTAGGAAGGATGCCCAGGAAAGCCTGGACACCCTTTGAAAAGTGGGAACATTTGGTTTTCACAATAGATCCAGAATTTCTAGCTCTGAAAAAATTATAAAAGATAAATTTAAAAATTATGGGCTGGCAAGATAGCTCAGTGGACTAAGAGTCTGCTTCGACAAGCACAGGGACCAGGGTTCGATCCCAGCAGCACATGTTGCACCAGCCCCACCCCCAGGCCCACTGAACCAGTTGCTGAGACCAGGTGTGGTAGTGCAGGCCTGTGCTGGGGAGGCTGAGACAGGAGGATCAATAGGAGTCTGAGCTGCATAGTGAGACCCTATACCAAATACATTTTTAAAAAAAATTACAAGAGTAGTCTAAATCTGATTGCAAGTTTGGGGAGGATAACAAGGAAGGAACCTTTGAAGGTTTTGCAATCCTAGAATAAAAGAAAATAAATAAAACAAAAGCAATGTTTGTACACTCGGCCATCAATAAAGATAGCTTGTGTTTTTATAAGGCTGTATTGTGAGGTAAAAGCAGGCAAAAGTGGTAAGGGCATGTTTTCAGAGAAGTGTGTAAGTGAAATATTTTAAGTACTCTTATTTCAAAAAGGAAAGTATTTCAGAGAAGTGATTAAATTGTATCACTCTGCTTAAGCTCAAACAAGAAGAATCAGAAGATTTTTCACTTAAAAATAGAAGTGGTAAAGGCAGAATAGATGTTTTCTTTGGAAAAAAAAATAGAGTTCCTCTCTTGCTGATGAGGATTAAGGAAGACAGCTCCTACCACTGTTGGGCTCATTAAATATATTATAGCAAGAAGAGCACCTCCTATGGATCAGGTGTGTTCAGTTGTGTGTGGTTGACATTCCGCATCCCACAAGTTCTGTAGATTCGACCAGCTACAGATAAAAACTAACCAGAAAAAATGACTGTGCTGTGCTGCACACAGAAGGCATTCTCTTTGTCCTTACTCCCTAAGCAGGACAGTAAATCAATAATTCCCATAGAGTGTTCATTATATTGGGCATTATAAGTAATGTAGAGATCATTTAAAGCATATAAGAGGATAAGCAAGGTTATACACAAACATGAACGCCATTTGATAGGAGAGACGGAGCAACTGTGTGCAGATTGTGGTGTCTCTGAGGGGAGACAGACCTAGAGCCAGTCCTCCACGGCTGCTGAGGAGCGGCTGGGACCAAAGCCAAATTACTACTAGTGCAGCTCTCTCCCCTCCCCTCCCCTCCCCTCCTTTCCTTCCTCTCTTCTTTCTTTCTTTCTTTCTTTCTTTCTTTCTTTCTTTCTTTCTTTCTTTCTCCTTCTTTCCTAGTAATCTATATCTTTAACCCCATAACATCTACACAGGTAACAGTCATTAAACACATGTACATTACACTTGCTAGGCACATCCTGAAAGACAATGTCTGAAGCTCAACCCAAGTTCAGAGAGGACACATGTCTGGAACAGACCTTGTTGTACTCACAAGGAAGGCCAAAAGCCAAGCAGACTTCACATTAGTGTCTTCTACGAATAAGTGGCTCCTTGAACTTAATCACTTCTGGTTTCTTTCTTTGAAAACACTCAAGTTTGCATCTTTTATTTTGTCATTAGTAATCGTGAGACTGTCTACAATATTTTCATCTTAGTTTCTTCATTTGTAAAATAGAATTCTGATCCTTGCCGGGTCTCCCCCCAGGGTCATTCATTGTAAGGATCAATGAGATAATGTTAGTAAAAGTCCATCAGGGACTAAAAGTCACCAAATAATTGGAACAAATTTCTGTCTTGGGCAGAGGCTGATCAACTACTGTTCCCACCACCATGGAAACCAGTGACTCTCCCATAAAGCAGAACATTGCATTGAAGGTTCATTATGCTTATCTGATCACGGCCCGTTTATCTCATTTTCCTTTCATGCAGCTTGGAATTGAGGTGGTCTCACATTGAGTGGTCACGGACGGAGTATGAGGTCTGCGAGGATGTGGGCATGTTGCCCCTGGAAGTGACCAGGAGGGGACACACCGTGGAATCTGCCTTTGTGGGTGTACAGGTAACAATGCTGAAGTCCAAATCATCAAGCTGAAACTCACGTTGTTGGAGCCTTTGATGATTTTCTTAGAAAAAAAAATCAGAATGACCAAAAATTTTTCAAATTTCAAGGCTCTTGAAATTCCGTAAATTTCAAGTATAGAATCTCCTTGCCTTCTCACCTTTCATTTAAATTTATTAATGCCTACATTGTGGAGTTTTTGTTTTTGGAAATGTTGGGGATTGAACCCAGGGCTTTGCACACCCTAGGCAACTGCTGTACCACTGGACAACACTCCCAGCCCCTAGAATAGTTTTTTAAAACCCATTTTTATTTTGGAAATTATCTCATGAATTTCCACATGGTCTTTATTTTTTAAAGTTTTATTTCATGGGGAGCTGTACCAACTTAATGAAACTGACTGAACACTGCTTTGGAAAGAAAAGTCGTGTGCAGTACATTCTGCTTGCATTTCAGTCCCCAAGTGTCCCTGTCTTAGGATACAACACAATCACTTTCCATTATTGCAGTGAATGAGGCAAAACGAGACTTACACCTATCTTTACAGTCATCCTTATCATGTGAAAGTAGTGCAGATACTTTCAGATCATCGAAAGCTGGGCATGGGCACCCGTGCAACCCCAGCAACTCTACTCAGGGTCCTGAAGCAGGCAAATCACAAATTCAAGGTCAGCTGAGGTAATTTAGTGAGACCTTGTCTCAAAATAAAATACACAAACAGCAGAGGGACGCAGCTCCATGGTACAGCACTTGCGGCCATGGGTTTCAGCCCTAGAGGTGCCCCTCAATCAGGTCATTGCTTTTGGATTAGTCAACTTTCTAGGCCTCTATCACCGGGGAGCTGGATTATGGCTTCTAGAGTTGAAAGGTTCTTAGAAATTGCAGCTCATCGTGAGAATGAGACCAGGAAGGGTGCATGTCCTCATAATGGAATACGAGCCTTAGGGACTTTCCTCCTCAATTTGATGGAAAAAGACACAGATAATAGCCTCTGGGGGAGCTGGCACATCTGCTATGTCTCAATTATGAGAGTGTGTTCAAATCACCTGAAGAACCTTGTGCACCTAAATTCCACAATAGCCAGTCTCAAAATTTCCCTCTCAGTGAGTGGAGGTGCTTGTTGTCCTAGACACTTTGGTGCTTTATTGTTACTAAAACAGCAAAAGCCTTAGATGCACGATAGCTTTCCAGGAGGTGGCTATGGAAAAGGGAAGAATCTCCCTGGGTAGCTTTCTAATAATCTCCTTGTCCCCAATTGAAAGCACCACGTGCTTTGGCAGGGATGTGGGGCTGTACTGCTGTTCATCTTGCTGGGCATAAAGAACCAAGAAACTGTGTATATCCGGGAAGGCCTCCATTGAACAGCCTCCTGGTTCTTGCAGAACATTACCTAGAGCACAGTCTGCCACCTGCCGCTAGAGTTCGTTGCCCACTTGACCAGGAATAGGGAAGCAGGGAGGTATTTTCATCCCATGCTGTTTGCCTAGGGTTTGATTGTGCACCTTTCCCTGGTTGATTTCTCCAAATACCTTGCCTCGGCCTGCCCATGGCTTTTCCCACATAGGGTTCTGTAAACTCGGCAGGGGTAAATACTATGTAATTGCATGTGTGAGAACCACGCAGGGAAAAATAACCTCTAGCATATGGTGGGGCCAGGTGTACAGTGGGCTTCCCGTTCCCAATGAAAGGCGGCGTGGGGGGCCTTGGCATGGCAGGCAGAGAGCAAGTGGAGGAGAGGAGGCGACAGCCGCAGCAAGGTGTTTCCACTGTAGATCGCTAACCCCAGTTAGAGCCTTGGGCTGGAGTGGAGTCACTGTCTGAGACGATGCAAAGAAGGATTCTAAAGTTTGAAACTGTACATGCATTCCACTCCTTTATAAGAAAATGCTGAACTAGGTAAACCCACTTTCCTGACCGTCTCAGGGTCCTAAAGATTGTGCAAAGTAACAGCCACCATTTGTGCCTCCATAGAATCTCACTGATGGCTTCTTTTCCATAGCAGCCAAGGACACTTGCTAGCACCCACCTGGGCACTCTTTGGGGGTCAGATGGGAAGTAGCATGTGGTCTCTTTAGACACCCAGCCATGTGCGCTTTTGACAGCTTTCTCAAGAGGAGCCCTGTATCCTTGGTGGGGGATACCAGTCACCAGGTTGTCAGTTCCACAGAGCTCTCACTCAGGTCTGGGAAGAGCAGCGGCTCCACCCACGCAGGAAATGGAGCAGACATGCTGGGTTCCTCTGGTCTAAGGGCTTCAGGGCCCTGGAGCCGCAAGACCCCGCCTAGCCCACCAGCTCACCAGGAGGGACTCTCCTCTCCTCTCCTCCCCTCTTTACCTCCCTCTTTGTTGTTTTTAGAATCAAATTGGAATAGAGGAAAGGTAATGAAATAAAACTGTGCTCATAAGACAGAAAAATAAAATTTTAAAATTTATACTGCCTTCTCCAAAGCTTGAATCATTTAAAGAGGAAAAGCAGAAAGTTAACCTTAGGAAAAATCTATGTAGCCTGCGTCTAAAGGGTTTGTTAAAATTTTTTTTAAAACTTTACTTAATATTAAAAACAGATTTAGGAGCCCCAAGTTTAGTCTAGTAAATGTTTCTCTATTATAGAATATTTATTTTTTTAAAAAGACTTTATTTTCCCTTAAGGTCAACCAAGTGTCAGCTACAGTTGGAAAAGATTTTACCGTGACTCCATCGAAATTGATTCAGTTTGACACAGGTATGTTTTGTGTCTATTGTGTGTTTCGTGTTTGTATAAACAAGTCTGGTGATGGGCAAAGCCAGGATATTATGCAGTGGCAGCCAGTGAGGGGCTCCTCAGGGGCTGTCACCCACTCAGTATGAGGTGAGCTTAGATCTGACATTTGGCACCCCTATTTTTTTTAATTAAAATGAATATGTTTTTAAGATAGAAAAAAGTCATAAAAATTAATAAACATAAAATATCAAAGCAACCATCAAAACTGTCCAGAAAAAATAGTTAAAGTCCTCATATAAAGTTGTAATAATTTCATTGCCACATACATTAATGGGACTTTTCAGGATATTTACATGGATTCTTACAGGGAATTTCTAAACAATCCCTCTTGAAATAGCTTGAGACAAGGGAAAATTATTATTTAGTCTAAGAAAGTTCACTTTGTTTTAAATTTGTGGGAAACTTCAACTAGGTGCAGAAGGGAATGCAAAGATACAGTGCCAGACTGGAGATGAGGCCCAGCAGCAAAGTGCTAGCACGCTTGCCTACGATGCGCCGGTTCTGTGTTAGATCCCTAGGACACAGGCACAATGCATGCTTGCACACGCACACACACACACACACACACACAGAGTGGTGCCTTCTCCCAAGGAATTTCTAATGTTGTATTGTATAACGTGTAGACTTTTTTTTTGTATTTTAGGGAAGGGTCTCAGGGTATTCAGGGTCTCTCTACTAGATTGGACTTGTAGTGATTCTCCTGTTTACAGCCTCCCAAGAGCTGGGATTACAGGC